>JAQZBX010108277.1:0-10568 GCA_029593785.1 Cabassous unicinctus
TCATACCTCACCCTACCACCAATACCTTGCATTGTTGTGAAACATTTTTAACTGATGATGAAAAACCGTCTTCAATATATTACTACTAACCAAAGTATCTTACATTTGGTGTATTTTTCCCCAACCTGCCCTATTATTTTTATATCATTTATACATGAACATACATAAACAATAAGTGTATAGTAAAAGTTGTGAACTTACAAAGCAAACATGCATAACATCATACTGGGGTCCCATACATCAACCCACCACCAACACCTTGCATTTTTGTCAGACATTTGTTACAAATTATGAAGGAATATCTTCAAAATCTTACTACTAACTATAGCCCATATATTACATTTGGTATTTTTTCCCAAAACCCACCCTAATATTTTTAAAATATATTTTTTATCACAGAAGTTGTGAACTTATACAACAATCATGTTCATGTGTAGAATTCCCATACGACACCCCTCCATCAACACACCACACCGTGATGGAACATTTGTTATGGATTATGAGAAAATATCATCAGACTGTTACCACTAAACATGGTCCATAGCGTATATTTGGCAAACTTTTCCCATACTCCCCCATTATCAACACAGTACATCTTTGGCATATATGCATGAATATTACAGTATTGCTGTTAACCACAGTCCATAGGTCACTCCAGTTGTATTTTTCCCATGCTTCTCCACATTCCCACCACCTGTAACAGTGATGTACATCTGCTCTAGGTCACAAAAGACACTCTTGCATCTGTACCATGAACCACAATTCTCATCCACCTCTGGGGTTACTGTGTTATTCAGTCCCTAGATTATTCTCTAGCTCTCTTTCAATTGGCATTTACAACCCTAGACTACCCTTTCCAGCCACATTCTCATTTATAAACCAGCTATTACTCTATAATGTGTTACCATTAACTCTGTACATTTCCACACTTTTGCAGTAAAGTTAATTAAGACGTCTACATACATTAAACATCTCCATCTCAGTCCTCCTCTTATCTACTTTAAAATCCACCACCTACCACCAGGGCTTGAAGATGTTTTACTACATTTTCTTCTAGAAGCTTTATGGTTCTTGCTTTTATATTTAGGTCTATTTTGAGTTAATTTTTGTATAAGGTGTGAGATAAGGGTCCTCTTTCTTTCTTTTGGCTATGAATATCCAGTTCTCTCAGCACCATTTGTTGAATGGACTGTTCTGCCTGAGCTGGGTGGGTTTGACAGGCTTGTCAAAAATCACTTGGCCGTAGATGTGAGGGGCTGTTTCTGAACCATCAGTTCGGTTCCATCGGTCTATGTGTCTCTCTTTATGCCAGTACCATGTTGGGGTTTTTTTGCCACTGTAGCTAGTTAATATGATTTAAAGTCCAGAAGTAAGAGTCCTCCAACTACGCTTTTCCAATTTAAGATGTTTCTAGCTACTGGACCACTTATCCTTCCAAATAAATCTGACAATTGTATTTTCTATTTATTTAAAAAATGCTGACGGAATTTTTAGCGGGATTGCATTGAATCTATAATTTGATTCTTTTAGTCGCTATTGTAAACGGAATTTTTTCCTGACTTCCTCCTCAGATTGCATATTACTAGTGTCTTTTAAAGTTTATTTCATCTGACATAAGTATAGCTACTTCAGATTTTTTTCTTTTTTGGTTACTGCATGCATGGAATATCTTTTTCCAGCTTTTCACCTTCAATCTGTTGGTATCCTTGGGTCTAAGGTGAGTCTCCTGCAGACAGCATATAGATGACTCAGTTTCTTATCCATTCCACCAGTCTGTGTCTTTTGATTGGGGAGTTTAATCCATTAACATTTAATGTTATTACTGTAAAGGCAGTTCTTATTTCACCCATTTTGACCTTTGGGTCTCATCTGTCATATTTTATTTTCACCACTCTTTTGAGATTTTTAGTTACTTTTACTGATATAATCTTCATTTCTAGACTCTCTTCCAAGCCTCTCTCCTGTCTTGTCTTTTCAGACTATAGCACACCCTTTAGTATTTCCTGCAGGGCTGGTCTCTTTGTTATAAACTCTCTCAGTTTCTGTTTATTTGTGAATATTCTAAACTCGCCCTCATTTTTGAAAGACAATCTTGCTGCAAATAAGATTATTCGCTGGAAGTTTTTCTCTTACAGTATCTTAAATATATCATACCACTGCCTTCTTGCCTCCATGATTTCTGATGAGAAATCAGCACTTGATCTTATTGGGTATCCCTTATATGTTATGCATTGCTTTTCTCTTGCCGCTTTCAGAATTCTCTTTTTGTCTTTGGCATTTGACATTCTGATTATGTGTCTAAGAGTTGGTCTATTAGGATTTGTTCAGATGGGAGTATGTTGTGCTTCTTGGACATGGATATCTATGTCCTTCAATAGTGTTGGGAAATTTTCTACCATTATTTCTTCAAATATTCTTTCTGCCCCTTTTCACTTCTCTTCTCCTTCTGGGACACCCATGCCACTTATGTTTGCACATCTCTTGCTGCCATTTAGTTCCCTAGTTCCCTGAGGCCTTGTTCAATTGTTTCCATTCTTTTCTTCATCTGTTCTTTTGTATGTTCACTTTCAGAGGCCACATCTTCAAGCTCATCAATCCTTTCTTCTGCCTCCTCAAATCTACCATTATATGATTCCAGTGTTTTTTAAATTTAATTTATTGTTCCTTTCATTCCCGTAAGATCTGCCATTTTTCTATGTATGCTTTCAAATTCTTCTTTGTGCTTATCCAATGTCTTCTTAATACCCTTAATCTCTTTAGCCATCTCATTGAATTTATTAAGGAGATTTGTTTGAATAGCTATGATTAGTTGTCTCAACTCCTTTATGTCATCTGGAGGCTTATCTTGTTCCTTTACCTAGGCCATATCTTCCTGTTTTTTGGTATGACTTGTAATTTTTTGTTTGGCATCTGGCTTACTAGATGTATTTATTCTGGGTGCAGTTTCTATCTTTAGTTTAGGGTCTTCTTGTCCTTTCTCCTTGCTGGTTGTGTAGTGAGAGCTGAGGATGTAGTTGGTGCTGTAAGCTGTGGAGGCTCAAGCTGCCCGCCTTGTCCCAGAGACCGATGAAGCTTCTTCCACCTTTCTCTTTTGCCAGGGGTAGGGACAGAGTCACAGCTGTATGTAATAATTCAAGTCATGCAGGTCTAGACTGTAGTTGCCCAGAGAGACTGATGAAGCTTCATGCCCTTTCCTCCCATCTGGGGCAGGGATGGAGCTTCAGGTGTGGGCCACAATCTATGCTGTGTGGGTCCAAAATGACCGTAGTTACCCTGGGTAGGCTTCTGACTATTCAATCTGTGCCAGCCAAATGTACCTGCAGTTACCCAGAGAGGCTGGTGCAGGTCCCGTCAGCTTCCTCTCTGCCAGAGGTGAGGCTGAAGCCCTATCTGGGTGGGAAGAAGCAGGTCCCTACCAGCACTGTGTTTTTCAGTCAGCTTTGCTTCCCCTCACGCTGGGGGCAGAGATAAAATGGCGGCTACCAGCCTCTTTCTGACTTGGATAGGTTCAAACTTTAGCTGTTCTTAGGATTATACTTTAGCCTGCCGAATTTACTAATCAGTAACTGAAGTCAGTGCCCATCCATCTCTTCCTCCCCTGGTTTGGGGAAGTGGAGCTTCCAATTCAAGCCATAGAATAGCTCCCAAGGCAGCTTGTGCCAACAGTGAATGATGGGCACCGGCCTCAGTGGTGTGGAGTGCTCTACTCAGAATCCTCTCTGCAGATGGGCAGTCTCCTCCTTCCATTCTTTCAAGGATGTTGTAGGATGCTCTTCTGGTCTCCTGGAGCCCCCAAACAGGTGCTTTAAATAGCTCTGGGTGATTACTAACTGCCCTGTAGCACAAGCTGACTCTAGGAGCTCCTTACTCTGTCGCCATCTTGCTGGTTGTCCACTGATCTGTTTTTGTGAAGGAAAGTATGATTCTCAGAGAGAAGTAACAAGAATATTATTTCATGGCATACCTAGACCCAAGGGTTTATTTTAAATTTTGCACAAATAGGATAAATTAAAAAAAAAAACAATTACTGTGTATACCCAAGAAAATTTTACTCATGCAAATAGTACAGTTTACCTTTCTCTTGAGAGGCCTTTAATAAAAACAGGCTAAGTTATTCCAGGGCTACAGATTATATCTGAATAGGGCAGGGGTTATGTCCCCTATACCACTACCCCCACCCCTCAAACTGGACTATAGTCAGCCCTTCCAACTGGTGCAGCCAGGACTTCCATTTTTGCAACCATCACCTCCACTATCAAGAAAAGCCAGTAAAACATTGTGAAGTAGACAAAACAGTTCTTGGTGCCCTTTTATTGCCTTTTAGTAACTCTCTGCCTTCTCCTTTACTGAAGCTCTAGACCTGCACTGTCCAATATAGTAGCCAATAGCCATGTGACTATTTAAATTCAAATTAATTAAAATAAAATTTAAAACAGTGGCATTAGCCATGTTTTAAGTGCTCAGTAGACATGTGTGGCTAGAGGATACTATATTATACAGCACAGATATAGAACATTTCAGAATGTTCTATTAGACAGCATTTTTGACTGTTAGTTCCTTTAGATTTTTTAGCATAAAGACCATGTCTTACACATCTCTATCCCCTACAGCATCTACCACAATGCCTGATGCAACTATTGAATGGGGTAGAAACTTATGAAGTACTTACTATGTGTCAAGAGCTATGCTAAGTTTATTATAAGCAATCTCAAATTTCATCATCACAAGAACACTATGAGGTGGGTCCTATTACCATCCCTATTTTTCAGATGAGGGCACTGAGGCTCAGTAAGGTCAAATGACTTGCCCAAGGTCACACAGCTAATAAGTATCAAAGCTAGGACTCAAAGCCAGACCTTTGTAACTTCAGAATCTATGCTTTTAACTACTGCTTTTTACAACAAAAGTAAACCACATAACTGCAAGTTTCACCATGGTCAGGCAGGCCTCTTGCAGAACACTGGTGACTGGATGGCTTCTCCACAGCCCTCATGCTGGTCGAGGCAGAAAAAAAAGACAGGTTGGGATCATGGCCTAAAAATGAAAAAATGGGGTGTAAGTTATGTGTATTTGTGTTTGAGTGTGGGTAGACTAAGTGGATACTTCTCTAAGTAATAGTATATTAGTAGTTTTATCTGCCATTTTGCATATGAGAACCATTGCCTTAGTCCCCAGTGGTGATGAGTAAAGCCCAATCATTTTGTGAAGTCACCCCCCACATGCTGCATTTACCAAAATGTTCTGTAACTTGAGTTTCCATCATGCTGTTTGTGCCAAGACATTCAAATGCTGGAAAATCAATTTTCTTGAAGCTTTCACAGTTGGAGTATTTGCCAGACAAAATCCCAGCCAGTCACTTTAGTTTTAAAAAATCAGCATAGTGCCTTTAGAAATTATACTTACCAGAATGCTACTAACATCACAAGAAGGAAAAGACTTAAATCTAAATCCAACTGTTCAAAATTGAGAGCCAAAGTTGGAAGGTAAAATATGAATATGTTGAAATTGAACATTTTAGTGGGCCCCATTTGGCCTTATAAGGAATTCTCTGCTGAGCATCTAGTAAGTTAGCTTTGATTCTAATCTGTCCTTCAGTAGCACTAGCAGCACTTAACTTGGCACATTCCATCTTCCCATCCACATGTGCCCATGCCCTCACATGCTCCCTAACTTGGGGTTTTACCCTATTTTGCCTGCTCTGCCCAAGACCTTTTCTTGATTCCCCTTCCCTCCAGTATTCCCCTAAATTCTCTAACAAACCAAATCACACAGAGGTGGTAGACATGGGTTGTGTTACCCTCCCATTTGCCATAAGGGCATAATCTAATTTATTGAGGACTTATTACATGCCAGGCACCGTGCTGGGTGCTTTATATGAATTCTCATTAAATGCTCTATCTCCATTTCACAGACAGTTGTTAGAGTCTTAGAAAAATTAAGTAACTTGTCCAAGTCAAGCACAGAATGAATTCTAGTGGTAGGATTAGGGCCTTGTGATGGGCTAGCGGGGTGTTATACTGGTGCATTTTACCTCGTAAAAATCTCACAAAGGCTTCAAAATTGGACCATGGGAGGATATTAAGGCTATATATAAAATCATGTCAGAACAGTGGGTGGATCAAAGAAGTAAACCTCAATCAAGACATTGATATTTTGATCAATGTAGTCACTAGTAATTTCTCTACTGGGAGGCAGTGGGAAAAAAGCACAAGTTTTAGAAGCTGTATTAGTCTGCCAAAGGGGTGCTGTAATGCAGGTAGAGACCTTGGCCTGCCAACTACACCCACTGTAACACAGGTGGTCAAGCCCTAATAACTAATTTGATATTCCAGAGAAACCACATGGGAGCCCAGCAACGGGCATGTCTTTATTACTTACTCATACACAGAACCCGGTGGCTGCAAGCCAGGGAAAGCTGTGCCCTTATCACTTACAGAACCCAGGGGTGGCCAGCCGGAGGATGCACCACCTCCTGCTTCACACCTTGTTCCTCACCACCTAACAGACATGGTCAGCTTTTATAAGGTTACACACAGTGGGACAAAGGGTTACTAGTTAACAATTACCAGACCTCCTGATTATCACAGGTGTTCCTTCAAGCTTTACTTCCAATCCCCTGTTTATGAGGGTCAGGTGGTTGGCCAGACCAACCTATCCTTATTCCAGGGCCTCAGGTTCACGGAAAGGGCATTCCATCTTCATTTACCCTGCAGGTGCCAATGCAAAGTACCAGGAATCTGTTGGTTTTTATAAAGGCTATTTACTTGAGGTAAAAGCTTAGAGTCCCAAGGCCAAATCAATACATCAGCAGAGATGCTTTCTTACCAAAGTCAGCTATTGTTGATTTTGGTGTGTTGCCATGCTGTGAAGCAAGGTGGCCGCCTATCTCTGTGATGTTTCTCCTTCCCCTCCTGGCTTCCTCTTCCTTTTGAGCTCTGTGGGACCAGCTTCATGCTTAAGTGATCCTGTAGCCCTCTGTCTCCTGGCATAAGGCTTGTTTCTTCCCAGGCCTTCTATATCATTCTTGGCTGTTCTTCCCAATCTCAGCTGTAAGTTATCAGGCAAAATGACTCATCTCTCCCCAGGGCTTCAGCTCTTTGAGCCTGCTTTCTGTCACCTGGCAGGATAAAAAAAAAATGACAGTGCACTCTCTTCCCTGTGTAGCTCTCTGTGTGAGTATCCATTTATATCAGACCCACCAAGGGGAAGGGACTCAACCTGAGTCACGCCTTACTGATGTGGTCAAATCAAAAATCCCTGAAAGTAATCTTAACAGGCAGTCTAATCAAAGGTCCCTCAACTGAATTTAATACTGTATAATCAAGGGTATCACACCCAGAGGAATAGATAAGTTTACAAACATAATCTTTCTCTTTTTGGGATTCATAAATAATCTCAAAGTGCCACAGAAGCCAACAGACCTAGATTTAAATTCCAATTCTGCCACTTACCAGCTATGCAACCTTGAGTTTATCACTTTACCTAACCTTTTGAAGGAGAGAAAGGGAGAGTCATTAGCACATGTAATTAAGAATATAGACCTTAGTGCCAAATGATCTGGGTTTAAATCCCAGCTACTTCATTCATTTATTCATTCAGTTAATATTCATTGAATACATGCTATGTGTCAGCCACTGTTCTAAGTGTTCAAAAC
This sequence comes from Cabassous unicinctus, assembly GCA_029593785.1. NCBI lineage: Eukaryota > Metazoa > Chordata > Mammalia > Cingulata > Chlamyphoridae > Cabassous > Cabassous unicinctus. Next base: position 7,655 of record JAQZBX010108277.1, read on the forward strand.
AAAACAGTCCTTATGCTCATTGCAGTGAGTGAGACAAAAAATAAACAACTACTGTAAATAATATATATGTTTCAGTTGGTGCTAAGTGCAATGAAGAAAAACAAGCAGGTAAGGAGAAAAATGGCAGGGTACTATTTCATCTCAGCTGATTGCAGAAGGCTCTCAGCGGAGGTGACATTTCACCAGCACCTGAATGAAATGAGGGAGCAGGTCGTGCAAACATGAGGTGGGATGAGGTGGGGAGAAAAACCTCCCAGACGGAAAGGCACGAGCAAAAGCCCTGACATGAAAATGTGCTCAGTAAGTTTGAAGAAGGCAGCCCATGTGGCTGGAGTAAATGGAGAGGCAAAGAGTGGTAAGAGATACGGGCAGCAAGGAAGACAAGTCAGAGCCCCTTGTGTTTGGCTTTGTAAACCCTGTAAAGACTTTGGATTTCATTCAGTGTTTGATAGGAAGCCATTAGAGGGCTTTGAGCAGAAGAATGACACAATCCAATTTATGTGTAAAAGGATCACTGAGACTGCTATTCCAGGGCAAAAGAAGCAGGGAGACCACTCAAGAATCTATTGCAAGATTTCAGGTGAAAAATGACTGGCTTGGACTAGAGCATAGATGGTAAGAAGTTTTGGATTTTGAATAAGTTTTAAAGGTTGAACTGACAAGGTGTAGAATGTGAGAGCCCAGAGAGGATTCAAGGAGTTGGGCCTGAGCAACTGGACAAATGGATGGTGAAGCTATTTCTGTGATAGATAACACTGACGGAGTAGCAAGTTGCGTGGGGAAGAATCAAGAGTTCCCTTTTGTCCATGGTAAGTTGGAGATGCCTATAAAATATCCAAGTGGAAATGTCAGGTAAGCAATTGAATAAATGCACCTAGAGTTTAGAGGAGAGGCCAGGGCTGGAAATTTAACCAGCTGCATGGTCTTGAACTAGTGAATTAACCTCTATAAACATCAGTTACCTCATCAGTAAAACAGGGGTAATATTTGTTTCACAAGGTCATTTTAAGGATAAGCGATAATGAACAAAGTGTGAAGCACCATTCCTGGTGAACATAAGTGCTTAATAAATGCTATCTCTCTCATTCTCAGTATTCACTGCAATAATTGACAGCTAGTTGTTGCTGTTGCAAAATCTTTAGTGATTATTTATTAGAATTACCTGGGAAGCTTTTAAAACTATTGGCCACACCTCATGCCAATTAAATCACAAACACTTATATGATCATCGGGTATATATGTTACCTACAGCTAGAGAACAGATGAGCTGGCTTTAAGAGAACTCTTCAGATTAGTTCCAGCTCATCTTGTGGGAAACTAACTTCCTCAAATATTCTAAGTGGAAGTTTGGGGCTTTTCTAGACATTCCTGAGCAAATTGCTTCTTTTATTCATTGCTTTTTCCCCCTTAGTATGAAAATAATTCTTGCTCTGAGGACCTGGGAAAAACAGCCACTGTAGAAACCCAAAATATTGTTATTCCAGGATAGATTTTTTTCCTTAGTAGAAGAATTTTTCCCCTCTCCTTTCCTAGGATCTTCATTGTCAGGTTTGGCCTTTGCACTACAATTAATTGATTCAAGAATAACAGGAATATGAATTTCTCTTATAAATAGTTATGAAAAATAAGATACTTGGAAATTAAAATCTGATGGATCAAGGATGATAGACTCTGGATAGCCAAAGACGAAATTCTATTGAAAACTAGAAATTACCATGGAGTGGTCAATAGTGATGACAGACCTAGAGGCAATCCACTGCTTGGGGATCAGGGAATTCAAGGCTTTGCTCTAGTTAGTAGTGAAAGGGTGTGGTAGGCACATGCTTTTTCTGTGGCCCATTCTCTGTCCAGAAAATAGATACCGTGATCTAAATGTGAGTGAACATAGTTAACAAAGTCAGCTTTTCAGTATACACACCCTTCCCTTAACCAGTCAATTTGTCCACCATTACACTGTCATTCCTTTAGCTTAATATTTTGATCTGTGCTAAAATGGAAGTTCTCCTGCATAGGGGTCACACTTTAAGCTGCTGTCCATTTATACCTCAGTTTGAACATTCCCAATCCTTTTCTAAGAGTAGGGGTTATGGGTGGAAGGCATCTAGTATCTGGGAAAGCAAATATCTGGTACTGCCCAGGTGGGGGAGGGGAAAATGAGGAAGATCAGAGACAATAAAAGTTGACTCACAGCCTAGCCTGATAATAGCCCTAGTGGTCCATATTTATGTATTTTCATTCTCAAAATAAAGAGAAAAAAATTTATTGAATTCTGGTTTAAAAATTGAGACTTTTATTTAGATTAAGGTCAAGATACTTGATTCCAAATCTCACATTTGAAAGTAGGAATAATAGAAATAGTATGCCTCTTGAAGTTAGGCTAAAGTATAGATATAATTTCAAGAAGAATTTGTATGAACTCAGTCCAGCCCTCACATTTGATTTACAATCATCTCAAAACCCACATGGGAATAGTACACTGTAAGAGAGCACAGATGCTGGACCAGCTTGCATGAGTGTGTCCCCATCTTCACCGCTTACTAGCTGCATGGCCTTGGACAAGTCACTTAACTTCTCTTTGCCTCTGTTTCTGTGTTTTTTAAAATTGGGTAATAATATAAATCTACTTCATAGAATTGTGAGGATTACATGAGTTATATGTAAAATGCTTACAACACGCCCTGGAACAAAGTACACACTTGATTAAATGTTAGTTAATATTGTTTTCCCCACATAGTGGTGGCTCCATCAAAGTCCCTGGAGCAGGGCTTCTCAACCTCAGCACTACTGACATTTTGAGACAGATAATTCTTTATTGTGGAGTGAGAGGGAGCACTATCTTGGGTATCCTGGGATGTTTAGCAGCAGCCCTGGCCTTTACTCACTAGATGCTAGTAGCACACCCCACCCCCACCCA
>JAQZBX010108278.1:0-10569 GCA_029593785.1 Cabassous unicinctus
AATAAATATACATCTATAGCTTTCTAATGGTTATAACATTATTATATATCAGTCTTCTATTGATGGTAATTTAGGTTGTTTCTCGTTTTTCTCTACTATAAACAATGTTTCCATGAATATCCCATGCTCTTATCTAATTGTTTCCTTAGAATACACTCCTTAATAGAAAACCACAAGGTCAGAGGGTTTAGCTTTTTAAAAATTAAATCACTGTTTACTAAACATAACTTCAATTAAACCTAAATAAAACTTAACATTTAAAAGTTGATTTTTCCACTACACTAAATACAAAATGTTCCTATTCTAAAATAATCTGCAAATATCAAATGTAATCTCAGTTGAGAATTTCTAGATCATGTAAATTTTTACAACCCCAGAATTTTTTTTTTTTTTTTTTTTAACATTTTAACTGTCAAGTACTTCTGTCTTCCTGGAAAAAGCCATCATTTATTAGAATTAATTTCTTTACCAAGTCTTCCAACATGATAAGTGAGATTACAAAAATGACCATAATATGACTGATTTTTTTGGTCAGATTCATTAAGGTAAAATTTATATGCAGTAACATTGCCCCTTTTAGTGTACCATTTTAGGAGTTTTGACAAATGCTTACAATCATGTAACTGCAATCAAAAGAAAACAGCTTCATCACCCTCCAAAATCCCTCATGCTCCTGTACACAGGCAACCCAGTCTCCTACTCTAACCCCTAGCTACTACTGATCTGTTCTCTATCCCTATAATTTTGCCTATAGAATGTTATTTACATAGACTCATACAGACTTTTGAGACTGTCTTCTTTCCCTCAGGCTAATACTTTTGAGAGTTATCCAAGCTGTCAAAAAGGAATAGTTTGCTCCTTTTATTTCTGAGTAGTATTCCATAGCATGGATAAAACAGAGTTTGTTTATCCATTTACCAATTGAGGACATTTGGGGTGTGCTTCCATTTTTGGCAATTACAAATAAAGCCACTATAAACACTCACATAGTGAGCAGATGTGGCTCAAGTGGTTGGACACCCCCTCCCACATGGGAGGTCCCGGGTTCGGTCCCGGTGCCTCTCAAAGAAGATGAGCAGACAACAAGTGGACACAATGAGAAGAGACAACAAGCAGACACAACGAGCAGACAGACAAGGGAGTCATCTCAGGGAGGAGGGTATAGAAAAACATTCACATAAAGGTTTTTTTGTGACCATAAATTTTCTATTCTCATGGTATTGCTGGGTTGTATGGTAAGCAACTGCCAAACTGTTTTTCCAAAGTGGCTGTGCCTTCTGTATTCCTACCAGCAATGTATGTGTTCATGTGAATCATTTTTAAAATTCATTCAGGTATTGAAAATTTATGATATATATACTATTTGCCACAGGTACAATTCTACCCTCAGGACTTTGTTTGCAAACTAACGTCCAAATGAGTGTTTTCTACTTCCAAATATTGACCTTAGAAGGAAGTACATTTATTCTAAAACAGATATAAAAGATTAAGTATGCTGTTCAATGTTACATAACTAGTAAACCTATTTTACTAGCTAGTATAGACCACTCTTCACCCAGGTGGCCATCTTACCATTTAACCACCTTATGCAAGCCCTCAGCAGAGACTAATATCTCAGTCAGAAGCGTAAAACCAGAAAACCTAAATGGTGTTGGTTGAAGAACACCCGCCCCATACAACCTTTACCATTGTTCTTTCCTCCCCAGTAGGAGATATCAACTTTTAGTGAAGGAATGACGGGCTTATGTAAGTCAGCCATGACTCACAGGGAAGTGCAGTGAGTCAGGGACAACTTCTTCCTTCCCTTCAGCAGAAAGGTGCTTAGCTCAGTGCTACCATGGTAACACCAGCCTTCGTTCCCACTCTGGGTGCTCCGGCTGCCTTAGCTGATGGAAGGACATTGCCCGTACTTGCACCAGTACTCAAATAGGCTTTCTAAGAGCGCAACTAGCACACAAACAAGGATTGGGAACACGGGTCACTGGCAGTGGCCTTGACGGAAATAAGCAGAATTAGCCCAATGTTTATGATCCTCATCTTTAGCATCATTCCACCCTTTGGAGGCATGGGAAGTCGATGACTCAGAACTCAGGAAGATCACGGATGAGCAGGGTTTAGTACCATGTAGGAGTACTCCCTCCTCTCCAAAGAAGTAACAAAGAGCTTCTCAATTCATAGCCACAGCCGGCCTGCTGGGTTTTCAGGATTATCCCAGCTGCTCTCCTCACAGCTTAGAAACCTTTTTAAGTGGCAGGGCAGCTGCTTGTTCAGGAACTCTGTCTGGGTTCCATCTCTCTCACTTCTCCCACTGCCTCCATTTATCTTCTGCTTGCCCCGGCTTCCTCTCAGGCTTGATTTGGAGTGACTGCTTGCCTGGCTGGTGCATCCGTCCTGCTGGGGTCTTTTTCCCAGGATGTCTCCCCTGCCACTACCCCTCCTCTCTCAACCTGCTGCTGGAGGTGGGCGCTGTAGTGTCCGGGAAAGAGGACTTGCTGTTTCCTCCCTCATTTCACTTGTTTTCATGGTCTTTCCTTTCCTCTTGTCCCTTCATCATTCCCTAGACCCACATTTCTCTTTCTCTTGCTTTTCCTTTGCTACTCTTTTCCTCAGCCTAAGCCTTAGCACCCTCTCTTAGGCAGCCACCCACATTTCACCCACCAGTGGATGCTCAGGGCTATTGTGGATGGCTAGCCCCCAAACTCCATACTGAAGAACATAGGCCCCAATTAACATACTAATGTGGAAATGTCCATATTAAAAAAATGTACATTCTTCACATGTATAAACTACGTGCTGCTGAGCCATCCTACCAATGAAATCACATTAACACCCACACCTTTGTCTGCCTAGATCATTTACATACCCGATTCCCCTTTCTTTGCCATGTCAAACCAAACTTCTTAAGTGTAGCAAGGTGCCAAGTTTTTAAAAAACAAAACAAAAAACTACATTTCCCAGGCTCTGCAGACAAGGATGGCCAGTGAGATGAGTGGCGGTGCTTGGGTTTGGGCTTCAGGGAAAGCTCTTTAAAGAGAACTGATTCCACTAAGAGGCATACCCTTTTGCCCTTTCCTCCATCTTCCAGCTAGAAATGGGTATGATGGATGGAGCTACACCAGCCATCTTGAAACTATGATAAACCTTGAGCAAGTTGGTTTAAGTGGAGCAGAAAGTTAGAAAAAACCTAGGACACGCCACCACCTTAGCCTAACTTGCTTAAGCCACTGTTATTTCAGATCTCTGTTATGAATACACTTAGTTCCTGATTTTGCCATTTTTATTCAGACAGGATCTCCAACCTTCTTAAAACGTTGTCATTTCCCTCCACCCCTGCTCTATTTTCTGGAACTTCTCAAAAGAGAGCTTCACATGCAGTAGTGAGCCGGCTCCAGATACCAGGTTCCACCTTCTCCTTCTTTTCCTTCCACTTGTTAACAGCCCCTATGCATTATGTTGTTTGGAGGATTCTTCCCCATTGTCGCTGCTAATGGACGTTTGGGAAATCTCCAAAGATGCTCTCTCCCAAATCTTCAAATTCCTCTGTCAGAGCTGGCCACTCACTCTGTGCCCTAATCTGCCAGCACACCCTGAAACAGCAGTTTCTCACATGGCAGGGACCCACCCCACACCAATCCACAATCTTACATCCCTCTCTCCCCTCTGCCCCTCAAAACTCTTCTTCTCTAATTATTCATTATTTTTCCTTTTCTAAAATGTCTGCACCAATAGAAGCATTAGTGGAAGTCAGTTACATTTAAATAAAAAATATCCAAATTCCAAATTTTAGGCCCTCTACTCTAACCTTCAGGAGAATGCCCAGGGCAGGCTGACTTTGGGCTAGTATTGCTAGTTAATGTGACTCTCTCAGGAAAGCCTGGCAATCATCTCACTGATTTAATTATTTTCCAGCTGGTTTCTTTCCATCTGAAAACCTCTTTTCCAGGCTGGAGGGAAACACACACCCTAAGGTTCACAGAGGCTCTCTCATTGAGGAGTACTTTTGAAGTGCTTTTATTTCTTCCTTATACTTTCCTGTAATTTCCAAAGTTTCCATAATGAGATAGCATGGATTCTATAAATAGAAAAAGATGCTACTTTTAAAAAACAAAAACCTATTTTCCTTTCACATTTATCTTTATTTTTAAAAAAAAACATTTTGAATAAGTGGACATGTCTAGTCTCTCCTTCCCGGATGGAAAAATTAATGTGCAAACAGCCTGCATTTATTAACACCACTACAACAAAATTATTAGCCTCTAACCTCCTTAGAGGGGGAGAGATTGTTTTTTATCCTTCCTATTTTGCATCCTTGTTAAATCAGTTTTCTCAGAGGATGAGAAAATAAGCTAAGTGATCTAAATCATGAAATTAAAAATAAAAATTCTAAGATCAAGAAAGAGTTGGCTGCCACAGTAAGAAAGTCAACCTGAAAAGTAGCTCTTATACAATATCCTGGAGAAGATGAACATATAACAACATGAAACAGGTTGTGTTTTTGTAAAACTGTCCAGCTGATAATTTTTCATTACAAAGGAATTTTTTAAATCAAGAGAATAAATGTGCGAAAGCCAGCTGTCTACGCACTGCCCAGCATTCTAACAACTCATGAGAAATAGCACTGGTCTTTATTCAGAATCATTTTAGAAAAACTGTCTAATCTCTCCTTCCCTCAGTTTCATCCTCTGTAAAGTGGGGATGGTGACACCAGGGATGTTATGAGAACTAAACGAGGTGTTCATCCATGTATTCAATCAGTAGTGATTTAATTTCAATGTGAACAGTTGAGGAGCTGATTAAGTAATTTGAATATTTCCCCACATTTTTGGTTCTCATTTTTTCCACTGCTGTTTGACTTTTGATAATTTCATTCTCCTTAATTTCTTCACCTATATGCAGTTAAGGTCATAATAGAAGGAAAATCAATCAACTTTGCTTTTACTTCAATAATCGTAGAAAAAAATTTTTGAAGGGAGATTAGAGAGGGCTATTTGAACAAATAAGGACTTTTATCGACCAGCTAGTCTGGTTTCATTTATCCATGCTCTGCTGCTCATTCCAACCTTGGAGTTCTTTTTACCCAGTGTACAGAACCAGGATATTCATGGGGAAAAAGACCCCAAGGTCTTGCTCGAGGGCAGCTCTACCAACGGGGAGCCAGACTGGAAACTCGCCTCGCTGCTGCCTGCCTGCCCCAGGACTGAGATAAAAGCCTAGGGGCTGTCACTCCTCCAGGCCAGGGGCCATCTCAAGCCTAAGCCTGATAATAAAGGTGAGAGTCAGCAGTTACTGATGACCTACAATGTACCTACTTTCCTTTACTTCTCCACTTAATATTAAATCTATTTGGCTGAATCATATGAAATTGCCATGCCTTTGGGCCAAAAAATGGTTGAATATCAGTAACTTCATATGGCTAAACCTAATATTTGTCATTTAACTACTAACCATTGACGGTCAGTCCTGCTCTTTCCCATATCCTACCAGCTTCAAAATTTAGTCCAAACTTGGAGATGCCACTCTTGAATTAACCATTTTCTATGTGTACAAAGAACTGCTTCAAAGCATTCTCATTTGCCTCAAAGTGTTTTTCTGGTGCCATAGCAATTAATTAATCTATGTATCTGGATATACCTGATGTGCAAATATATGTATTCTCTCCCCCGTCCCCCACTGTCTCTGTCTTTTCTGGGATTCTGATGACTACTAGCTCAGTGAACAAAATATGATTAAGCCAGAGGGAAGCCAGGATGGCGGCAAAGTAAGGAGCTCCTGGAGTCGCCTGGTGCTACAGGACATTTAGTAATCACCCAGAGCTATCTAAAGCACCTGTTTGAGGGCCTCAGGAGACCAGAGGACATCCTGCAACATCGTTGAAAGTATGGAAGGAGGAGACTGCCCATCTGCAGAGAAGATTCGTGAGTAGAGCCCCCACGGAGGTCGGTGCCCATGGTGCAAGCCACCTCAGGAGCTATTCCGTGACTGGAGTTGGAATCTCCATTTCCCAAAAAACAGGGGAAGAAGACACGGTGTGGCACTGACTTCAGCTACTGATTAGTAAATTTGGCTGGCTAAAGTATAACCCTAGGAACAGCTAAACATTGAACCTGTCCAAGTTAGAAAGAGGCCGGTAGCCGCCATTTTAACTCTGCCCCTGGCCTGAGGGGAAGCCAGGCTAACTGAACATCACAGAGCTGGTAAGGGCTGGCTGCTTTCCACCCAGATCAGATTGCAGCTCCAGCCTAAACCCCAGCCCCACCTCTGGTAGGGAGGAAGCTGGGGGGACCTGCATGACCTCTCTGGGAAACTGCAAGCCACCAGAGGCCGGTGCCCATCCTACTCTAGTGGTGCAAGCCGCCTCAGGAGCTATTCCGTGGCTGGAATTAGAAGCTCCATTTCCCATAAATGGGGGGGGAAGAGACAGTTGACCACCGACTTCAGTTACTGATTAGTGGATTCAGCTGGCTAAAGTATAATCCTAGAAACAGCTAGGGTTTGAACCTGTCCAAATTGGAAAGATGCCAGTGGCCACCATTTTGAATCCACCCCCAGCATGAGGGGAAGCCAGGCTGACTGATAATCCAGTGAAGTTAGGGACTGGCTTCTTTCCAACAAGATCGGACTGCAGCCCTAGCCTAGGCTCCAGCCCCACCTCCAGCAGAGAGGAAGTTGGCAGGACCTGAACCAGGCTCTCCAGGCAACTGCAAGTGCTTTCTGCCGGCACAGACTGAATTGTCGGACACCTGGGGCTGCATCCCTGCACCCCAATAGGATAGGAGAGGAGCTGGGTATGCTTAGCCTCTCCAGGCAACTGCAGGGATTTTCAGCCCACACCAACTGGTTTGTTGAGTGCCTTCGAGTCCATCTCCACCTTCGTCACCTCATAGGATAGGAGGGGGCTGGTGTTCCCTCAGCCTCTCAGGGCAACTGCAGGCGCTTTTGGCCTGGACAAATCTGACTGTTGGGCACCTGTGGCTCCACCCCCATCTCTAATAGGACAAGAGATGACTGCGTTTGCCCAGCCTCTCTGGGTAACTGCAGCTGCTTTTGGCCCATACAGCCTGGACTGGTGGGTACTTGTGAATCCACCCTCACGCCCCAATAGGAAAGGAAGGTGCTGGTGTTTCCACAGCCTCTCCAGGCAATGACAGATATTCTCAGCCTAAAGGGACTGAACTGTTGGGTACCCGTAGAGCCACACCCACCACCCAATAGGATAAGAGGGGGCTCATGCTTCCTCAGCCACTCTGGGCAACGGTGGGTACTTTCAGCCTACAGGGACTGAACTATTGGGCATTGGTAGTTCTGTTCCCTGCCCCACCCCACCCCAAAGGCAGAAGGGACAGTACTCCCTCAGCCTCTCAAGGCAACTGCAGGCATATTCAGCCTACATGGATTATTTTGTTGGGCACTCCAGAGGGTCCATTCCCACCCCCGGCAGGAAGGGGGTCTGGTGCTACATCAGTTTACTTGGACAACTGTAGTTATTTTGGACCCACACAGCATAGATTGCTGCCCACAACTACAGCTCCATCCCTGCCCAAGGTAGGGGAGGACAGGGTGTGAAGCTTCATAAGTCTCTCCGGGCAACTACAGTCTTCTCCTGCCCAACTTGGATTATTACACATGGCTGCAGCTCTGTCCTACCCCTGACAGAGGAGAAAGGTGGGAGAACCTTCATCAATTCCTGGGGCAACGTGGGCAGCTTCAGCCTCCATAGCTTACAGCACCAACTATATCCTCGATTCCTACTATACAACGAGCAAGGGAGAAAAGACAAGAAAGCCCTAAACTAAAGGGAGAAAGTACACCCAGAATAAATACATCTAGTAAGCCAGATGTGAAAACACCAACAAAAAATTACAATCCATACCAAGAGAAGGTAAGGCCCAGTTAAATAAAGCCTGCAGATGACATAAAGGATTTGAGACAACTAATCATAAATGTTCAAACAAATCTCCTTAATAAATTCAAAGAGATGGCTAAAGAGATTAAGGATATTAAGAAGACGCTGGGAGAGCACAAAGAAGAATTTGAAAGCATACATAGAAAAATAGCAGAGCATATGGGAATGAAAGGTGCAATAAATGAAATTAAAAATACACTGGAGGGAAGCAGCTGTGGCTCATTTGGTTGGGCTCCCGTTTACCATATGGGAGGCCCCGGGTTCAATTCCCAGGGCCTCCTGGTGAAGGCAAGCCGGCCCGCACGGCACAGTGAGCGAGCTGGCGTAACAAGATGACGCAACAAAGGGAGACAAGCAGACACAGAAAAATGCACAGCAAATGGACACAATGAGCACAAGCAGCAAGGGGGCATAAATAAATAAATAAAAATAAATCTTAAAAGAAAAAAAATACAATGGAGGGTGAATATTCTCGCTGTCCTGATTTTGTGATAATCAAGGTAGACTAAACACTCGTTATATTAGAAACTACGCAGGTGTCCCCAGACCTAGTTTTTCTCCCTAGGTCTGGTTTTTAGAATGCTCATGATAAACCAAGCCTGATTTATTATATGACCATCCTGTATGGGAAATAACTGTAACTCCAGGTATCTTTGGTCAACCTTAAGAGATATAGCAGGGAGGCGGATGTGCCTCAAATGGTTGGGCATCCGTCACCCATATGGAGGGACACCTGGGTTCGATCCCCGGGATCTCCCAGTAAAAATTAAAAAAAAGAAAAATATAGAAGGCATGCGGGCCAGCAGCACCCGCTAGCAGGTGCACCGTCAGGCACCATGTGTAGGTGAGCCCCCCAGGCCCCGCAAGCAGGAGCGCCGCCAGGCCCCTTGTGTGGGTATGCCATCAGGCCCCGCTGAGCCACGCGGCAAGATGATGACATAACAGGAGAGTGACCCAAGGGAGAGCCAAGATAAGACGCACCAAAAAAACAGGATCTAAGGTGGTAGGATGCCTCTCTCCCACATGAGAGTTTCCGAGGATCGAATCCCAGTAAAGAAAGGAGGAGAAGGAGGAGAAGAGAGAGCAGAAAACAGACACAGAGAATTGCCCAGCGAATGGACACAAAAACAGCAAAAATGGGGGGCGGGAATAATGGATAAAAGTAAATAAATTTTTAAAAATGCAAATGTTTAATCAAAGGAAGGCAATGTTGTTTTCCTCCAGGAAAAAAATAAATAAAAATACACTGGGGAAGCAGATGTGGCTCAGACTACTGAGCTTCCGCCTACCATATGAGAGGTCCCTGGTTCGGATCCTGGTGCCTCCTAAAGAAGATAGCAAGCTGGCGTGACGGGCAGGTGCAGCAAGCTGACACAACAGGAGACAAAAGAGGAAAAAACATAATGAGAGACACAACAAAGCAGGGAGCAGAGGTTCCCGGTGCCTCCTAAAGAAGATAGCGAGCTGACGCAATGGGCAGGCGCAGCAAGCTGACGCAACAAGATGATGCAACAAGAGATGCGGGGAGGAAAAAACATAATGAGAGACACAACAAAGCAGGGAGCAGAGGTGGCTCAAGTGATTAGGCACCTCCCTCCCACATCAAAGGTCCCAGATTCAGCTCCTGGTGCCTCCTAAAGAAGCAAGAAAGACTAACAGACACAGCAAGGGAAAAACAACAAGGGGGTGGGAGACATAAATAAATAAAATAAATCTTTAAAAAAAAAATACATTGGAGGCATATAACAGCAGATTTGAGGAAGCAGAAGAAAGGATCGGTGAACTTGAAGACATGGCCTCTGAAAGCAAACATACAAAAGAAAAGATGGAGAAAAGAATGGAAAAAATTGAACAGGGTCTCAGGGAACTAAATGACAGCAAGAGATATGCAAACATATGTGACATGGGTGTCCCAGAAGGAGAAGAGAGGGAAAAAGGGCAGAACGAATATTTGAAGAAATAATGGTGGAAAATTTCCCGACCCTATTGTAGGACATAGACATCCCTGTCCAAGAAGTACAACATACTCCCATCCGAATAAATCCAAATAGGCAAACTTCAAGACACATACTAATCAGAATGTTAAATGCCAAAGACAAAGAGAGAATGCTGAGAGCAAAAAGAGAAAAGCAATACATAACATATAAAGGATACCCAATAAGATTAAGTGCCGATTTCTCATCAGAAATCATGGAGGCAAGAAGGCAATGGTATGATATATTTAAGATACTGCAAGAGAAAAACTGCCAGCCAAGAATTTTATATCCGGCAAGTTTATCTTTAAAAAATGAGGGCAAGATTAGAATATTCACAGATAAACATAAACTGAGAGAGTTTATAACAAAAATACTGGCTTTGCAGGAAATATTAAAGGGAGTATTGTTACAGCCTGAAAAGAAAAGACAGAAGATAGAGGCTTGGAAGAGAGTCTAGAAATGATGACTGTATCAGTAACAGTAACTAAAAGTCTCAAAAGAGTGGTGAAAATGAAGTGACAGATAAAACCCAAAGATCAAAATGGATGAAATAAGAACTACCTTTACAGTAATAACATTGAATATTAATGGATTAAACTCTCCAATCAAAAGACAGACTGGCAGAATGGATAAGAAAATATGAGCCATCTATATGCTATCTGCAAGACACTCACCTTACACACAAGGATA
>JAQZBX010108279.1:0-10578 GCA_029593785.1 Cabassous unicinctus
ACTCCATTGTATTGATCACCAAAAGAAGGACACTACTTTCCTAGAAAACCCCAAACCAGAAAATCAAATTTGCTTCAATGCTGTAATAACATCCACAGACCCCTTCAACTTTAAAAAAAAATAATCAATTTTTTATTCTAGTAACAAACACATGATATAATTTCCCTCCATTTTTAAGTGTAATCTTCAGTGGCATTAACTACATTTGCAATGTTGCTGCCTTTGTCAACACCCATAAGGAAGACCTTTTATGACCCCAAACAAATTCATTTAAGCCCAAAGTCACTATTTCCTTCTCCCCACTGTCCCTGGTAACCTCTAATCTATTTTCTGTCTCTATGAATTTGCTTACATAAGATATTTCATATAAGTGGAACCATAAAATATTTATTTGTCTGTGCTTATTTTAGTGAACATATTTATTTCAAGGTCCATCCATGTTATAGCATGTATCAGAATTTCATTCATTTTTATGGCTGAAGGTATATACTACATGTTGTCCATCCATTCATCTCTTGATGGTCACTTGGGTTGTTTCTACCTTTCAGCTATTGTGAATAATGCTGCTATATACATTGTGTACAAGAATATGTTTGAGTCCCTGTTTTTGATTCACTTGATTATATACCTAGGAGAGGAATTGCCTGTTTTGTGCTTTTTGAGAAACTGCTAAATGGTATTCCACCCCTGCTGCATCATTTTACATTCCTACCCACAATATGTAATTGTTCCAATTTCTCCACTTCTTCAGTGACATTTGTTATTTTCAAATTTCAAAATAATAGACATCATAGTGGTTGAGAAGTGATATCTCATGGTAGTTTTAATTTGCATTGCTCTGATGACTAATGATGTTGAATATCTTTTAATGTCCTTATGGGCCATTTGTATACCTTCTTTGGAGAAATGTAGATTAATGTCTTTTGCCCATTAAAAAAAATTGTTATTGGTTAGTTGTAGCCATCCCTACCTATATTGGCTTTACAACTAGTTTTCCCATTCTGTAGATTGTCTTTTCACTTTCTTGATACTGTTCTTTGTTGCTTAAATATGTAATTTTGATGAATTCCAGTTATGTACACAAATTAATCTTGTGAATTTTATTTTAAATTATCTCTTCAAAACTAAACTTAAATACTATAGTACAGATGATTATTTTATTTGCCATTATAATTCCCTCACTGGCACAGCCCTGGTTCAAAGTGATCATGACTTTCCTCAACAATGCTGTATAATTGCCATATTAGAAAGACAAAGGGTAGCATAAAAATATGACTAGAAAAAATTATAATACATGATTACCTAAAAAACTTCCACAAAAATAGGCACTAATTTTTTTTTCAGAACAGGACACTTTTTAAAGAGTAAATATTATACAGAAGGCATGCTATGTTTTAAAATGTTACTTAAGGCATCAATAATCTCTTGGATACAATTGTTCATAGGATTCTCCTATAACGCACCTTATTTCTGTAAGTTTGGTAGTAATGTCATCACTTTCAATATTAATTTTTGTTTAAGTTATCTATTTTGTTTTCAATTGTGTTGATTTTTTAACAAAACAACTTTTTTTTTTTAGATACCTGAGATTGAACACCAGTCCTCACATGTGGGAAGCTGGTATTGAACCACTGAGCCACTGAGCCACATCAGTTTCCCTGAATTGGTCCTTTCATTTAGTTGTGTTTTTAGGAGGCACCAGGGACTAAACCCAGGGAAGAGGGTGTTCAACTGCTTGAGCTACATATGCTCCCTCAAAGAACCAACTTTTAGTTGTGTTGATTATATTGCTTTTATATTCTTTAATTCATTTCTGTTTTCATTTTTATTTTCTTCCTTCTACCAGCTTTGGGTTAATTTTGTTATTTTGTATTTCCTTAAGATGTAAAATTATGTTCTTAATTTCAGAGAGTTATTCCTTTTTAATGAGTTAATGACTATAGACTTCTCTGTTAGCAATGTTTTCAGTGCCTCCTGTAAGTTTTTATATTTATGTTTTCATTTCTGTTTATCTCAAAATATTTTCTTTTTTGAGTTTTTAAAGGGAATTAAAATTTTTTTTTAAAAGATTCTTGCATGAATGTTACATAAAACTGCAGTGGATTTCCATATGCTCCACTCCCTACCCCTTCCACTCTTTCCCACATTTCATCTCTGACATGTGGTTGTTTAAGAGTGTGCTGTTCAATTTCCACATATTTGTGAACTTTCCAATTTCCCTTCTGTTATTGATTCCTGATTTCACTCCACTTTGGTCAATTAAAATATGATTTCAGTGTTTCTATATATGCTGTGGAGATAACATATATTCTTTCCTGGGAATGTTCTATGTGGAATTGAGAAGAATATATATTCTCCTGGAACTAGTAGGTTTATAGTATCGTCCAAGTCCTCTATTTCCTTATTGATCATATGTCTAGTTCTATGCATTGACAAAAGCAAGAAATTAAACTTTCCAAATATTACAGTAGGACTGTTTATTTCTCTCTTCAAGTCTCAATTTTTTTTGTCCATATAACTAATCTAATCTATGTTATTTCTTTCCTAATCTTTGATATGGGTATAGTTTGCTCTTATTTTCTCATTTTCCATTTATGAGGTTAGGACCCTGGTTTGAAATTTGTCTTCTTTTATAATGTAAGCATATAGGGCTCTACATTTCCCTCTTGGAACTGCCTTCAGTGCACCCCATAACTTTTGAAATTTTGTGTTCTCATTTTCATTTGTCCCAAGATATTAACTGATTTCCCTTGCAATTTCTTCTTTGACCCACTGATTTAAATTCCACATATTTGTGTGTTTTCCAGTTCCCTGCCAGTTATTGATGAAAGTAGTATCAGAAATTAGAGGAAAGGTGATATTTGTTTTAAAGTTGCAGAGAATTTGACAAAATTGACTCCTGATGTAAGATGGAAGGTAGAATTTGAAAATGATGAGCTTGGACATTTAGCTGAGGAGATTTCTAAACTAAATGTGGATAACACTGCCTGGCATATCCTTGCAATTTATAACAAAATGCAAAAGGAAAGTAATAAGCTAAGAACTAATCTCCTGGACACAAAGAAATCAGAAATTGATGGTTCCTGAAATTCTGAGCTCCTGGGAAATGAGTCCCCAGAGAATAATGCCCCATGTGAGGAATTAACTGAACATCAAACTAGGCAGCTATTACCTTGCAAATCAGGACTGTAAATGCAGCTATCCAGAAAGTTATTTTGTCGGATGGTTGGGACCCCTGTGAACTGCATGTGAAACCAACAAGCTTTTTGCAAGATCAGTATGAACAAAACCAGTCCACCTATAATAAAAGTGATAGAAAAGTGAGAGATTGAAGGAAAAACTTCTTCAGGTGCAAAACTGTAGAAGCTAAGGTCTAGTCTTATGAGAACTTGGACCAAGAGAGGGACCCTAAACATGTGTGGAGAAGGTGAGTTTGCCCTGGCATTTGAAGAATGCCAGCATTCTACCCTGTTGTTCAGGAAGAATTTTGCAACCCCAGGTTTTATAGATGTGGAGCACATTCCCAGGAATTGCAGAGAGTTTAGTTGGCCATCCCATTGTTCTGAGGATGTTGAATACATGTGCCAGATATTGGAGAGATTGTGGCTGTCACCTCAGTGCTCTTGGGGCATGATTCCTAAAGCTCTGTCACTACCCAGATTCTTGATAAAGTGGAACTGAGAAGATGGGCATAAGACAAGCCCTTGGTGGGGTTGTGCCTCCATGAGGTCCCTAGGAGAAGAAAAAACCTTCATTATGTAGGTGACTCTCAGAATCTGAAATCTAATGGAGTATGTCCTACAGTTTTTTGAAACTGTTTGGGGCCCCTGACCCATTTTCCTTCCAAGTTCTCCCTTGTGACTGGCCCTCCTTTTTATATTGGATGCAGATAACTTGTTTTGTAAGTTCTACCAGTCTACAGCCATTGGGGAATTTTGACCCAAGGCAGATTTCATGTCTAAAACAGATTTTTATGAGATGCTTTACTTAGCATTGCTACTGAAATTATTTAAGGCTTTTTGCAATATCGTGCTGTAATATTTTGCACGATAATGGAAAAATATGTATTTTGGGGGTCTAGGGGTTGGAATGTGCTCGATTGAGTCTTTTGTGGACCTCAGAAAATTGTTTTTAAGCTAACCCATTCCTGTATGTGTAATCCTATTTTATTTAGGACCTTTTGGTTAGATTCATTTAAGGGTTTTTGATTAGATTGTGGGACCCAGGGAGGGTTTTAATCCTTTTATTTAAGTCCTATAAACAAAGCACAGAGAAAAAGAACTGCAATTTTAACCTACCATGTGAGAGGACTCCATGATTGTCTACAGCTGCAGAAAGATAGAGACACTCTGAGAGGCTGACAGAAAGGCCAGAGGCTGGAAACAATAGAGTAGCTAGAAGCTACCTTGCCTGTGACCATCCACCATTATTCTGTGCCACATGGCAGGAGACCAGGATCTGCCAGCAGCCAGCTTTTGGTAAGACAGCATCTCTGATGATGCCTTGATTTGGATATTTTCACAGCCTTGGAACTGTAAAGTTTACCCTAATGAATTTCCACTATAAAAGACAACCCATTTCTGGTATTTTTGTATAGGCAGCTGTTAGCACACTATAACAAAACATTTCTCTTATATGAAGATCTTCATTTAATCACACTACTCAAAGCTACTCTGTCCTGTCTTTTCAACCTTCACATATCCCTTTAGATATTCTTGTTGGGCATGTCTGTTGTGACTAACCCTCCCACTTTCTTTTTATCTGTAAATATTTTAAACTCTCCCTCATTTTCATAGAACAGCTTTGCCAGATTTAGAATTTTTGGCTGACAGGTTTTCCCATTCAGTACTTTAAATTTGCCAATCCATGTGTTTTGATTGGGGAGTTTAATCCATTAATGTTTTTTATTGTAAAGGCTGTATTTACTTCAACAATTTTATCCTTTGGATTTTATATAACATATCTTATTTTGTCTATCTTTTAATCCTTTTAGTTACTCACACTAATAACTTAATTTCTAGACTTTTCTCTAAGCCTTTCTCTCCTCTTTTCCTTTCATCCTGCAAAACTCCCTTTAGTATTTTTAAGTGATTTCATTCAAGTTTATCATTCATACATGAACATCTATAAACAATATATGTATAGTAAAAATTGTAAACTTACCAAACAAACATACATATCACCATACAGGGCTCCCATACATACCCCATCTCCAGCATCTTGCACTGTTGTGAAACAGCTTTCACAAATTGTAAAAGAGCATTGTCAAAACATTGCTATTAACTATAACCAATATCTTACATTTAGTGTATTTCTCCAAAACCACCCAGTAATTGACACTCTGTATTGGTATTATATACTTGTTATAGTTTAAGAGAGTGTGTTTTCACATTTGTTCAGTTAAACATAGTCCATGTTCCACCACAGGATTCATTGTATAATATGCTTTGTAGAATTGATTCAAAGTGTACACTGAGTGACTCTCATATCCATCACATAGCTGTGCTGTCACCACCTCAGTCAATTTTAAAATGTATTCATTTCTCCAAATGAAAAAATCCCATATCTCCTTATACCCCCTTATTTTTGTCCCTTTGAATTGATACATATTCTTTGCCATTGCTGTAAAAATATTACAATATTACTGTTAACTATAATGCACAAGTTATATTAGTTGTAATTTTCCCTTGTACCACCATAAACTTAACACTTTGTATAAGAACATTCTTATAATTATACTGTTATCCATAATCTTAATCCACCACCAAAATCACTATATTACACAATCCCTACATTATTTTCTAGCTTCCTTTCAATTGAAACATTACATCCACAGTGTGGCAGTTTGATATTATTTAAGAATTCCAAAAAAGATATTTTATTATGTTTGTAAACTGGTCTGTTCCTCTGGGCATGATTCCCTTTAATTGTATAAGTTTCAGCTGAGATAACTTTGATTAAATTATGTTAAGATTAGGGCTTTGATTCAACCACATCATTAGGGGATGCAGGGTTGAGTCCCCACCCATTGGTGGGGATAAAACAGACTTCCACATGGAAATAGATAAACAGAGAAACAGATATGTGAGGAAAGATAGAAGCCTCCACAAGACATGGCAGAGGCCCTGGGAAGAGAGTTGAGCCTGATAGTCTACAGCTGACCTTTTGAAGAGAGCAGAGCAACTGAACCCAGAGAGAAACTCACCCAGGGGAGAGAAATGAGTTTTATGCCAGCCTAAAGCTGAGTTCAGAAAAAGCTGGCACCATGGACCCTTACAAAGAAAGAAGGCTGAACCCTCACAGACATTGCTGACATCTTGATTCAACATGTGGCAAATGACTTTGGGTGAGGAAATACTTCTTATGGTAACTTGAGTTGTACTCTTTAGGGCCTTGTGACTATAAGTTTCTATCCTAAATAAATGCCTTTTCTAAAAGCCAACAGATTCCTGATACTTTGAATCTGCACCTCTTTTGGCTGACTAATACACACATTCTACCCCTTTTAGCCTCAATCACATTTATAAGTCAGTAGTGCTAGTTATACTCACTATAATGTGTTACCATCAACTCTATTCATTTACACACATTGACAATAAACCTTATTAAAAATTCTGCAAACATTAAGCATCAGCTCCCATTCTTAGCCCACATTCACTTTCCTGGTAATCTATACTCTAGAGCCTACCTCTGAGTTACTTCATCATTTTGGTTCATATTAGTGAGACTATAGAATATTTGTCCTTTTGCGTCTAACTTATTTCTCAGCATAATGTCCTCAAGGTTCATCCATGTTGTCATATGTATCCTGATTTCATTTATATTTATAGCTGAATAGTATTCCATTGTCTGTATATACCACATTTTGTTTATCCACTCTTTGGTTGCTGGGCACTTGGCTGCTTTCTATATTTTAGAAAATTGTGAAAAGTTCCACTATGAACATCAGTGTGCAAATGTCAGTTCATGGCCTTGCTTTCTGTTCTTCTGAATATATTGCTGGTAATGGTGTTGCTGGATCATATGGCAGTCCCATATTTATTTTCTTGAAGAACCAAAAAATGTCTGCCATTCTACATTCCCATAAACAGTGAATTTGTGTTCTTATTTCTCCACATCTCCAGCACTTGTAGTTTTTCTGTTTTTGTAATGCCATTCTATAAGGTGTGAAATGATATCTCATTGTAGTGTTGATCAGCATTTCCCTAATAGACAATGATACTGGACATTTTTTCATGTGTTTTTGGGCCATATATGTTTCCTCTTAGGACAAAAGTCTATTCATGTCTTTGGCCCTTTTTAATTCAGGTTGCTTGTGTCTTTACCATTGGGTTGTATGATCTCTTTACATAACATGGATATCAAACCCTTTTCCTTGTATGTAACATGAGTCTTTTGTTGACAGCATATAGATGACTGATATTTTCTTATCCACTCTGGCTGTCTGTGTCTTTTGATTGGGGAGTTCAAACCATTAATATTCAATTTTATTATTGTAAAGGCATTACTTACTTCATCTATCATATCTTTTGACTTTCTATTGACCTATTCACTATTATCTGCCTTTTTATCCTTACTGGTAATCTTCATTTCTACACTATTCTCCAGGCCTCTCTCTCCTGTCTTTTCCTTTAAGGTTGCAGCACTCCATTTAGTTTGCATGTAAATCTACTCTCTTGGTGAAATACTATTTTAGCTTTTATATGTGAAGACTGTACACTTACCCTCAGTTTGAAGGACAGTTTTTCCAGATAAAGAATTCTTGGCTGACAGTTTCTCTGTTTTAGAACCTTTAATAAATCATACCACTGCCTTGTTGCCTCCATGGTTTCTTATGAGAAATTGGTACTTAGTCTTATTAAGTATCCCTTTTATGTGATGAATTATTTTTCTCTTCCTTCCTTCAGAAATTTCTCTTTATCTCTGTCATTTGACATTCTGAATATTAGGTGTCTCAGAATGCATTTATTCAGTTTAGGGTGCATTGTCCTTCTTGGATATTGATAATTATGTCTTTCATAAGGGTTTGGGAATTTTCAGTCATTTTATCCTTAAATATTTTTTCTATCATTTTTTCATTCTGTTCTCCTTCTGGACATGTATAATGCATATGGTTTGCATGTTTTGCATTGTCATTCATCCCTGGGATCATGTTCAATTTTTCCCTTCTCTTCTCTTTCTATTTCTCCTGTCTTTTCAAACTCAGATGTTCTATCCTCTCACTTATTCTGTACTCATTTAAAATCTGCTATTTTATGCTTCCAATGTATTTTTAATCTCTTCCCATTCCCATAAAATCTGTTACTTTTCTTCATACACTTTCAAATTACTTTTTGTTTTCAACCAGTGTCTTCTTAATATCCTTAATCTCTTTAGCCATCTCATTGAATTTATTAAGGAGAATTGTTTGGCTATCTGTGATTATTTGTCTCAAATCCTGTATTTCATCTGAAGGTTTAATGTGTTTCTTTGGCTGGGCCTTATATTCCTGTTCCTTAGGTTGACTTTTAATTTCTTGCTGGTGTCTTGGTATCTGCTTTTTAATGTATTTATTTATTCTGAGCTCAATTTCTCTCTTTAGCCCATGGTTTTCTTACTGGTTGGCTTTTTGCTAAAGTATTACCTCTTCCTCCTCTGTGAATGTTAATCTGTTTTTTTAATTTTCCTCCATATATTTTAATACACCTTTTGTCTTCTCTCACTGCTATTTCCTGGAGAGCTAATGTTGTACAAGAGTCACCCTGGAAACACTGCTCTGGTTTCCTAGTCAAAACAGTCTCAGGGCATAAATCTTCACCACAGATGGTTGGTCTCCTCTTCTTGTTCTTTCCTGGATGATGCATTGTGTTCTTCTGTCCTCTGCAGTCCCTGAAACAGTTGATCCAGACAGATCCTGGTTAATTATTAGTTGCTGTGTGGGATGAGCTTATTGTTAGAGCTTCCTACTCTCTTGCCATCTTGGATCTTCTCCTGGTAGGTTATTTTTTAAAGTCAACAAGAATGATATATCTAATTGTATTTTATTTCTTGCTTTGGTTAATATGAAGCTTAAAAATTTAGCCACAACTTAATTTGATGAAATTTTTTCATGGTGCAACTATATCTCTACATTTTTACTTCTTTTCTGATGTTGATATTTTATTTTCATTCTGTTAGTTCTTTAGATTGCTTCTGTTACTACAAGTCACTCTAAGTCTTTATAGCTTAGAATAGTGTCACAACCACTGAACTGGAACTTGTACATGAATTTCTCTTTTGCTACTTCCACAAAAGGAGTTTTTCCCAGGAATGATCTTTGGAACACCTGGAACTTGGCCGGGCTTTTAGGGCAACTTTCTTGAGGTTTCATCTGCATCCACAGGACCCATCTCTGCCCTTTAGTATTTTTCATTGGGTTGGTCTCTTAAAAATTTCTCTCACTATCTGTTTATCTGTGAACATCTTAAACTCTCCCTCATTTTAAGGGCTGTTTTGCTGGATAAAATTCTTGCCTGATAGTTTTTCTATTTAAGAGTACTGAAATATAAGCTAAATATATTATGATTGCTTCATGATAAATACTAAATATGCATATGATTGTGAACTTCATGTTGTTACTCAAATCCCTGAGGCACTGCTCTTTTTTTCTATTTTGATTGCTCTTCTGACTGAATGTTGTCATTTATCCTCTTTTCTAATTCACTGATTCTTTCTTCCTCCTGTTCAAATCTGCTGTTTTATGAGTCTAGCTTACTTTTACTCCCAATTATTGCACGTTTCATTCCAATAATTTATAGGTTTCTTTTTAAACTTTCAAATTCTTCTTTATCCTCACAAATTTTCCTCTATACTTTAGCTCTATATCCATATTTTTCTTCATCTCCTTGAATTGATTTAGATTTGTTTGACATTCTTTGTTTAATTGCTCAAAATTCTGTGTCTTCTCTGGTTTTAATTTGTTCCATTGATTGAGCCATATCTTCCTGTTTCTCAGTATGGCTTCTAATTTTTTCCTGAGATCTAGGCATCTTATTTTCCTGATGAGTCAACTCTGAAGGTCCATTTCTCCATCCTGTCTATGGTTTTATTGTTAATTGGCTTTGTGTTGAAGCTCTTCATTGACTCTTGGTCTAACTTATTCTGGACCTTTAGAGTAGCCTGTGTTTAACTCTTCAGATTTTCTCACCTCTTCTTCATCTAATTCTTTCCCTGGATATGTGGTATAGTTTTAAGATTGCTTTTTTCCAAAATTTTATGCCTCTAGTAGAAACCTGAATTTCCTTGGTTCCATTTCTCAAATTTTTATCTGTTCTGTATGTTTATGTGCAGAATTTTCTCCCAAGCCCCTATGATTTAAATTCTCTCCCTCATTCTGTGTCCCCTTTTTCTTAAACATTTTCGTTCTTGGTCCCCTCCTGTTTTATAGCAGTTCTTTCCACACCCTGTGAGGTTTTCTTGGTTTTAGCATATCCTGCTCCATGTACCCAAATGGGGTCAATCCATAAAGGTGGATTAATCCAGAAAAGTCCATTTAATGTTTCAGTAGTCCAGCCAACAAAAACTGGATTTGGTGTGCACAACTCATGACAACTAATCTGC
>JAQZBX010108280.1:0-10569 GCA_029593785.1 Cabassous unicinctus
CGTTGAAATGTGTTTTGTGTGTGTGTGTGTGTGTGTGTTTTGGCATTGTTTTATTTTTCCTTATCTGCTGACACTCAATGACACATTTGTCATTTAACCATCTGGATACAAACTTCAGTAACAGACAGCTTGAAGACCAAATCCCATAATAAAAACATTGAATTGTTAAAATGCACACTGTTAAACAAAAGTTTACAAAGATACCAGAAATTTTTCCATCAAAAGGAACAAGATAAACTTTCAGAAATTTTCAAAGAAAAGACCTGATGTTGGATATGTAGAAGGAAGAATCAGTGAAATCAAAGACAGGATATTTTAAATGGTTCAGGCAGAAAAGGAGAAAGTAAAAAAGTAGGAAAAAATGAACAGAGCCTAAGATACATGTGGGATACCTTCAAGAATACCAATAGATTCATAATAGGAGTTCTAGTAGAATAAAGAGTTAATGAGGCAGGAGGAATATTCAAAGAAATAATGGAAGAAAACTTCTCTAATTTAATGAAAGGCATGCTTTCACGTTCACGGAAACTAGGAACAAAAATCAGGATATACTTGAGGAGAACTATGCCCAGAAATTAAGTAGTAAAAACTGGAGAATGCAAAGATGAAAAGAGCATTCTGAAAGCAGCAAGAGAAAAGCAACATGTTATATTAAAGGCAGTGCCTATAAAATTGGGTACTGATTTCTCAACAAAAACCATCCAGCATGAAAGCAGTGTGGTGAAATATTTAAGTGCTGAAAGAAAACAATTTCAAAAGAAAATTTTATATCTGACAGGACTGTGTTATATATGAGAGTGAGATGTACACATTACTAGATGAACAAAAGCTGTGGGACATCATCACTGCTAGACCTAACCTACTAGCAATGCTACAGGGAATTCTTCAGATGGAAAAGTAAAACACAAGATAGTGGATAAAAGAAGCATAAAGAATTAAAAGATTTTGGTAAATTTAACAGTATGGGTATTTGTAAGCTCCAGTATTATATTGTACTGAATTTTTAAATGTAACTTCACTTTTTATTTGTACAGATCCTAAAAAAGAACATGCTAAAAAATAATAGGATTTTTTTTTCCTTTGAAGTAATGAAAATATTCTAAAACTGACTTGAAATGATTATAATGCCACTCTGTGATGAAACTGAGAACCAATGAGTGCACACTTTGCATCAATTTTACTAGGCATGGGACTTTATAACACAATGAACCTTGTGGTGAATGGTGGGCTATTGTTAACATTACAAATATGAGAATGTTCTCTCATGAGTGACAACAAACATACAATACACATACATGGTGTTAATAATACGGTGCTTTATGGGGAAAATACACCAAATGTAAGCTATGAACTATAGTTGGCAGTACTAATTTGATGTTACTTTTTCATCACTTTTAACAAATATTCCAAAATCATGTAAGGTGTCAGTAATGTGATACGTGTGAATTCTGTATAGTATGCATAATTGTTTTATAAACTCACAACTTCTCTGGAAGGAAGGAAGGAAGGAAGGAAGAAAAACAAGCTTAAATTAGCTAAATAGAGTGAGAAAATGATGGAGAAATAAAAAAGTTGGCACCAGAAAAAACAGCAATTGCAATTCTATGGTTTAGTGTATTTGATGTGTAAAGATATGCATTGTAAAAAGTACAACAATAAACTGTTGGGATGGTGGGGATATGAACAGTATTTGTGTATATTTTTAACATAAGATGGTATCAAATCAAATAAGATTGCTATAGATTTACAGTGTTGTATTTAAGCACAGTAGTAAACACAGAGGAAATAGCTGAAAAAATAAACAGAAGGGAATTAAAAGAGACTGAACATACTACAACACAAAATAGAGAATGGGTGTGCAAATAGACATTAAAGGAAGAACTGAGGGACAAAATGTTATAAAGTAAAAAATGCAAATATTAAAAATGTCAGAAGAAGATTTTGCAAAAACAGTAGTTACTTTAAATGGAAAGTAAATGGACTAAAATGGACTAAAATCCCCACCAAAAGGCATGGATTGAACAATGGTTAAAAATATATGTTTTTTACAATAGACTCAACTGAAATTCATAGATACAAGAGTCTTGAAAAACATTAAATGAAAATAGTAATTAAGGTAACTATACAAATATCAGATAAAGTATTCTTCAAGTAGGTAACTGTTAAAAGGATCAAAGGAGTTGACTAGATGATGAAGTGAGGAATTCAACAAAAAGATTTAACAATTATAAATATATATGCACTGAAACAGCAGAGATCCACAATAATGAAACATTAATATTGACACTTTTGAAAGAAGGGAATGGTTCTATGATCTAGTAATAAACTTCAATATAAAGCATTTAATTATGGATATAATTTTATAATAAAAGATTGATAAGGAAATGGAAGACTGAGAAACAGTATAAGCAGTCTGGAGCTAAGATGCATATGTAGATCTCTTCATCCCAAAGATCATAATACAAATTCTTCTCTAGTGTATATGGTTCATTCTTCAAAATAGACCATATCCTAGATCACATTACAAGATTTAGTAATCTTAGTAATGAGATTGAAGTTGTGCAATGAACCATCTCTGACAACATAGAGTTGATGCTAGAAATCAGTATCAGAGGCATAATTGGAAAATTCCCTTCTATGTGGAAATCATAGAGTACACTCTTAAACAACCACTGGGTCAAAGAATAAACCACAAAGGCAATTAGAAAATATCCTGAGGGAAATGACAAAAAACAAATACACCAAATCTTATAGCTGCAGCAAAAAGCAGTGGTGAGAAGGAAATTTACAGCCCTGAATTATTACAGAAAAAAGGAAAAGTATCTCAAATATGAGACCAAACCTCACAATATGAGGTACTAGAAACTAAAGAGCAAAATAAATTCACAAGGAACAATTGGAATGAAATTACAGAGCTTATAGTGGAGCTAAATGCAATAAAAACTGAAACCATAATAGAGAAGTTCAATGAAATCAAAAGTTGTATCTTTGTAAAGATCAATAGTATTGGCAAAATTTTAGCTAGTCTGGCAAAGACAAAAAGAGTAAACAGAAATAACTAAAATAAAAAATGAAAGGGGGGCATTACCATCCATCCCACAGTTAGAAAATGGAGTACAAGATGATACTATGAACAATAGTGCCCCAACAAAACAGATAAACTAGGTGAAAGGACAGATTCTTAGAAACACACAAACTGTTACATTGACTCAAGAAGAAATAGGAAAATTCAATAGACAAAAAATAAAAAGATCAAAGTACTAATCAAATCTCCCAATAAAGAAAATCACAAAAAAGAATATTCCATTGATAAAATTTCATCAAATATTCAGGCACCAGTTCATCCCATATTTCACCAAAAATTTGAACCAAAGGGAATACTACATAGCACATTCTATTGAGTTGAGCATCACACAAACACCAAAGCTAGACAAAGACACCACAATAAAATTATGGGCCAATATCCCTTATGAATATTGATGCAAAAATATTCAATAAAACTACCAAAAAGAATCCAATAGCACATTTAAAAATATACACCACTATCAAGTGAGATTTATCCCAAAGAAGAAATGGTGGTTCAACATAAGAAAATCAATTAATGTATTGCACTATATTAGAAATATGAAGAAAAACAAAAACAGACAAAATGAAAACATGACCATCTAAATTGGTGCAGGAAATTTATTTGACAAAATCCAGCATCCTTATTACAAAAACATTCAAAAGACTAAGAATAAGAGGAAATTAACTCAAAATGATAAAAGTCCTATATGAAAATCCCACCGCTAACTTCATATACATGGAAAGAAATGTACCCTCACTGTCAACAATAGCTGTGGCAGTTTGATATTATTTATGAATTCCAAAAATAGATATTGGATTATGTTTGTAAACTGCTCTGTACCTGGGTGTAATTAAATTATGATTAGGGCTTTGATTGAGCTACATCAGTAGTATGTTGAGTCCCTGGCACCTTGGTGGGTGGGGACTCATGGAGAACACTACAAGACAGAGAAGAGGGTTGGAATTTTAATGCTGGAGCCCGGGAAGTAAGCACACAGAAGAGCTGAGCAGCTGAGCCCAGAGAAAATCAAACCCTGGGTAAAGAGCCAGTCACCTGATAGTCTGCAACTGGTCTTGTAGAGAGAGCACATGCAGCTGAGACTGGAGAGAAACAAGCCCTGGGAAGAGAGGAACCAAGGAAATCTGAACTCTTGGCAGATGTAGAAAGCCACCTTGCTCCAACACGTGGCAACAGATTATGGTGACAGAAGTAACTTATGCTTTATGACCTGGTAACTGTAAGCTGCTACCTCAAATTAATATCCTTTATAAAACCAACAGGTTTGTGGTATTTTGCATCAGCACCCCTTTGACTGACTAATACAGTATTAGTCCAAGTTGTAGTGTCAGGTCTAGCCAGAGTAATTAGGCAAGAAAAAGAATTAAAAGGAATCCTTATTGGAAGGGAAGAAGTAAAACTATCACTGTTTGCAGATGATGTGATCTTATATATGGAAAATTCTCAAAATCCATAACAATGCTAAGATCTAATAAATAATTCAGCAAAGTGGAAGGTACAATATCAAAACAAAAATTCACTGATGCCTCTCTATATTAGTAATTAACAATTTTAAGATGAAAATCTAATAAAATTTCATATACTAGAGAAAATGTAAAAAAATCAAATAATTAGGATGAAATTTAGCCGGGATTATAAAGTACTTATATTCAAAAAAACTGTAAAACGTTGCTGAAGGTACTCAAAGAGTATATAAATAAATGGAAAGATATACCATGTTCATGGATTTTAAGACTAAATATTGTTAAGGTGTCTGTATTAGTCAGACAAATGGGTGCTGATGCAAAGTACCAGAACTCTGTTGGCTTTTATAAAGGGTATTTATTTGGGGTAGAGGCTTACAGTCACAAGGCCCTAAAGAGTCTAACTCAAGGTACCATAATAGCTGTTTTCTCACCCAAAGTCTGTTGCCACAAGTTGATGCAGGATGGTGGGTAATGCCTGTGAGGGTTCAACCATCCTTCTTCCTCTTAAGGCTCCATTGTCCCAGCTTCTTCCAATCTCAGCTGTAGGCTTGTATAAGGCTTGTCTTTCTCCCTGGGGCTCATTTCTTTCTAGGCTCAGCTGCTCAGTTCTCTTCACAAGGTCAGCTGGAAACTATCAGTCTCATTTCTACTGTGTAAACTGAGCTGTCTCTCTTCCTCTGTGTTCTTGTTCTCTGTGTATTTATATCCCAGGGCTCCAGCATCAAAAAGGAAAACTGTCTCCTCTGCCATGTCATTTTCTCTGTAAGTCCCTGCCCACCAAGGGGGAAGGGATTCAATGTCCCATTGATATGGCTGAATCAAAGTCCTAATCACAATTTAATCATGTAAAAGTGAAACCTCTGAATTTAATACAATCTAATATGCCCAGAGGAAGAGAACAGCTTATAAACACAATCCAATATCTATTTTTGGAATTCATAAACAATATCAAACTGCTACAGTGTCAAATCTACCTAAAGTGTTTTACAGATTCAATGTAATCCCAGTCAAATTCCAACAGACATCTTAGAAGAAATGGTAAAGCCAATCAACAAATTTATATAGAAGAGTAAAAGCAAATAGCCAAAAACATTCTAAAAAGAAGTATGCTGGAATCTTAACTCTTCCCAATTTTAAAATTTATTACAAGGCTACAGTCATCAAAACATGATGATATGGGCAGATGGTGTTATAGTAGGCAGACAGGGCTCAGCTCACTCATAAAACAATGAAGAAAGGGCAAAAAGCTGTATGAGGGACCTGAATTTGGAGTTAGCAGACCAGGACAGTGCTACAAAACCACCAGGAGGGTGAGGGACAGAGAGATGAAACCACAACTGTGACTTACTAACCCCCCATGGCAGCTAGGAATGGCCCCCAGCCTCCACCCTCAAGGTGTATAGTCTGGTAAACACACGTTTCTAACTGCAGCTGACTAACAGGGGAGCAGACGTCTACCTCTATGGAAATGAGGGTGCACTGGAGGGAGAAGAGTGGTTCCTCTTCAGTGAATTTGGCCAGCAGAGCCTGCTCTGAATCTCATCTCTGGCCAGATCAGGAACACTGGTCATCAGGGTTTGAAAGAGACATCTCTGAGGAAATGTTCAACAATGAGCACCATCTGCTAGCTGACCAAGAAACTGTAAGAAGAAAAACTGTTTTTAGATCTCTCTTATCCCAAATCCCTGGGAAAAATACATGCACCCATTAGTGAGTCCCTGATTCAATTTTGATAACTTAAGTTGGGCAATTTTAAAGACTCAGAATAAGTTGAATTAAAAATCAAAGAAGAGCCTTGAAAAGAACTATTATGCAGGAGAGAAAAATTGACCATCATAATAAATTCACCAGCATATTCAGAAGTCTAGACATCAGCAAAACATTACAAGCCATACTAAGAAACAAGAAGAGATGGCCTAGTTAAAGGACCAAACCAAATAATCTGATGAAATACAGGATTTAAGACAACTAATCAGTGATAACTAAGGAAGGTTAGTATAGGGAAAGAGGGAAGACTTGAGTCACAGCAGAGACCTAGCACAGAACATGGCTGTGAGACACTGCCAGGAAACCCCTCGAGGGAAGGCTGCTACCAAGAATAGAGCCAGAAAGACCCTGCTGAGACCCTAGCCATGAGGTCCCATTTGGAACTCTTTCCAGTGTCAAAGGGAGTCCCCAGATAACTGCAAACAGGCATCCCTATTGCTCCAAGATAACTCCAAACAAAAGGCCTTGTCATTGGCCTTCTGAGAACTAACAGGTGGGTTAACCAATGAGAACAGCAAATAGCTGGGGCTCCCCCTCCAACATTAGGAAAGGGGAGAAATGAATAATTGCTTAACAAAGGTGGCACCCCCAACCCCAAATGCTCTCTTTGTCTGGAGGAACCGACATCTACATTTGGGGTGTACTTCTGTTCTTTTCTCTCATTTCTCAGTAAACTCTTTTTACTGGCCTAACTAAACTGGTATATTCTTAAAATCTTTTATGTAACATAACCAAGAAGCTAAAGGAATCCAGCATCCCCCAACTTCATTTTGTGAACCATCCAGGAGTTGTAGAGGAAGGTAAAACTCCTCAACACCCAACGAGTACTATTGAGTCTAAACTTTTAATCATGGCCTGTCTGTGCCCTCTTTTGGTTGTCTGCCATATCCCCTTCTACCATTTTAAATGAGTTCCTGGATAGGCTCCCATAGGACATAAACTTCATCTCTCCAGACTTCTGGTTCCCTTTTCATAGGTGGCAGGGGTGAGCCTTCATGCCATGTAAATCCAAGGCACCTGGGTGACAGGTGAAAGTATCCTTGAGACCTCTCAAGGCATGTGGCCTGAGTTGAGCAGGAGTCTGCTGGAAGCCTACCAGACCCTCTCTGTGAGTTCATAATGGCTGTAACTTTGGTACTGTTTCCTTAGGCCACTAGATAACTCCTTTTAATTAAAAGCACCTTTAATCTTTCAACTACTGTTGTCCTCATTTGGGGATATGAGATGCTTTGGAATGTCTTGGAAATTTAAAATGCATTTGCTAGTGAGGCTTTGGCCCCACAGTTGGTAGCATGGGGAAGTTATGTTCCTTCTTAGCCCTCAGGAGGCCCTGAGGTTGCCTTGGGGCCCCTGAGCCAGTTTGCTGTCAAGCAGCAGAACAATTAATCTCTAATCTCTTAATAGACTTTTTTTTTTACATAAATCAATTGTATTTCTATACACTGATAGTGAAAATTTAGAAAGTGAAATTAATAAACCAATTCTATTTACTACAGCATCAAAAAATGTTAAGAATAAACTTAACCAAATAACAAGCTGCATTCACTTAAAACTACAAAACATTACTGAAATAAATTAAATAAAACCTACACAAATGGGAAGAACATTTTATCTTCATAGGTCAAAATCTTAATTCATCTACAGAGTTGGTATAATAGCTATCAAAATTATAGTTGCCTTTCTGCAGAAATTGATGAGCTGATGCTAAAATTCATATAGGAATGAAAGGGACTCAGAGTAACCAAAACAATCTTGAAAAGGAAAAAAATCTGAATGACTCATCATGTCCCAACTTCAAAACTTAGTACAGTAATCAGGACAGTGTGACATTGGTCTAAAGATAGACATATGGATTAATGGAAAAGAATTGGGAGTCCAAAAAGAAACCCACATTGTTTAATGGACTTTTAATGTCGGGTTTAACTGCAAAACTCCCTGGGTGTGGCCATAAAATGAAACCACTTTCTAAGAGTAGGTCAAAAGAAAGGTTTCAAGCCAGATCCTTTACTAGGAAAATTAACATGTTTTGGTTGCTTGGTTCCAGAATCCAGGTCTGGACATCTCCAAAGATGTAGTTTGCCATGGGGATGCCCAATAGCACAGCTCTGAGTCCTCAGGACACTGAGTACCAAAGCAGCAGCTCCAAACATCTCCCAAGCCCAGAGGAACTTGGGAGCTTTGGCCTGGAGTTTAAAGGTTTAGTCAGGCCTGGAATCTGAGGCACCAGATTGGCTGACAAATCTTCTCCATTTTTCCCCGGAATAAAGGGCATGGCCTCAAACATATCAGCAGACTCCCCACTGGAGTGTATTCTCAAAAACTGGACAAACTTGCCCATCAAAGTGTTGAGTAAAAAGAAACTGATCTTCTTCTGTAACACTGCATGGCTGCAATCCTGTCGAAAATATCCAGCAGTGCCTTGACAATGGCACTCTAAATTATATCCCTTTCTAGCAGTTAAATTTCCTGTGTAAAAGGGAAGGGAAGCAGCCAGAGATTTCATAAGTCCAACTCTTTATGGCTCTATCTCAGAACAGATGTTTAAATGGGTCTTGCAGGTTGTATTAAGCTCAGGAAGTGAACCCACCCCAAGAGAAAAAGACTCTTTAAAGAAAGAGCCAGAGAAAAAAGATCCAGAAAAGAGAGAACCAGAGAAAAATGAGCCAGAGGAAAAGGAACCTGAACAGAAAGAACCTGAAAAGCAGGGTGATATCTTAGAAGACCCCCTCCTCAATTCTCCCCTGCATTTCAACCCATTTCCAGAGACTGAATTTCCAGAACCTGAAGTCCCCAAGCCTGAAATCCACAAGCCTGAGGTTCCTGAACTTAAGGTTCCTGAACCTAAGGCTCCTTTGGACTCACCTCCAGACTCCACACCCCTACTTTATGTACTTAGAGCTAGTCCAGCAGGAGTCACTGGAAGTGGGACATCTTTTCACCCTATCAAAGGAACTAAGAATGGTCTCTACCTAGTAAGGGAAGTAGCAAATGGAGGCATGGGAACATGTTCCCTTTTAAAGAAAAAGTTCATGTTCCCTTCCATGTTCCCTTCTCCCTGACAGATTAAGCTCAATGTAAAAAACAATTGGGGAAATTTTCAGAGAACCCAGATAAAGTTCCTTGGGAACTTCAGCACTTGGTTCTAAATTTTGAGCTAACATGGGGAGATATGCATGTTATCTAATACACATGCTGCACCACTGAAGAAAAATGCTGCATTTGGGAGGAGGCACAGAGCCATAATGATAAGTTGGCAGCCCAACAGCCTCAGCAAAATGTTGTAAGGACCACGTCAATCCCAAATACTGACCCTAACTGGGACTTCCAAAGGGGACAAGCAGACCTAAGGAAAAGAGACCATATGGTAGCATGTTTATTAGAGGGAATGAGAAAGTGGGTCATCAAGTCTGTTAACTATAATAAGCTGCAAGAAATAATCCAGAAATAAGGAAAACCCTGCCCTGTTCCAAGGGAGATGAGTGGAAACTAAGAGAAAGTATATCCAGGTTAATCCAGATTCACCAGAGGGACAGATTATGTTAAAAACCTATTTTATTGGCCAGTCAGCTCCAGGTATTAGAATAAAACTCCAAAAGCTAGCACCAGGACCCCAAACCCCAATGAATTCTCTTGGAATTAGCTTTTTCTTTCTTCAACAACTGCAACAAGGTCATGGAGGAGTTGAAGATAAGGAGAGAAAAACAGAAGCCTCACATTATAGCAGTCACAATGGACAGTGGCCTGCCACCTCGGGTCACCTCAGCTCAAGTCTAAAGCAACAAGATCCTGCTTCAGCTGTGGAAAACTTGGCCACTGGAAGAAAGTCAGCCATAAACCCACAGGGAGCCCCCCCAGGCCCTGCCCCCAATGAAGGAAAACAAGCTATTGTTCTCTGGAGTTCACTGAACCCTGAAAGGGGATGGAACATGACCATGGGCCTTTATGTCAATGACTAGGAAGGACTGATGAGAACCAGGCAAAAAGTGCCTCCTTGGACAACTTCATGGACTATCAGCCTGGAGGAGCTCTGGGTGAGCTTTGACATGGCAGGTAAGAATAGGAGCTTTTTAATTGATATGGGAGCCACCCATTCAGTTTTTACCTGTCACTCCAAACATCCTTCTTCCCAAATCTTTCTGGTAGTGGATGTTGATGGTAAACCTAAAGTTAAGTCCTTTACTGAGCCTCTCCTGTGTCAAATAGGAGACCTAATAGTAAGCCATCAATTTTTAATTGTCCTTGAGTGCCCTA
>JAQZBX010108281.1:0-10576 GCA_029593785.1 Cabassous unicinctus
TAATAAATCAGGCTTAGTTTATCACCAGCATTCCAAAAACCAGACCTAGGGAGAAAAACTAGGTCTGGGGACACCTGCATGGTTTCTAATACAGCGGATGCTTAGCCTGCCCTGATCATCACAGAATCAGGGCAGCGAGCATACTCGCTTCTGATGAAGGTTTTGATGAGCTCCCCAGGGAGCTGGCTGGCCGTGGTGGAGATGGAAGTCCTCCCTTCTGACTGCTGGCATCGCCAGCTCTCCCTTTAAGGCCTTTCGCTGATTGAACGAGACTTCTCTCCTTGCTGAAGGCAGCCTCCTTTGTTGAGTGTAGATGCAAATAGCTGTAGATGCAATCACTGATGATTCAAATCTGCAAAATACCCTCACAGGAACATGCCTGGAACATGGGGTGTGAAGAGGAGGAGGGGCCTGATCTGGGGGAGTTGGGGGCCTCCTGTAGACGAGTAGCCTGGAAGTGTTTGAACAAGGGAGCAACAGATGTGATTTGATTTTAGGAAAGTCATCTTAGGTCTGCAGGCTGGAGGCGCAGCTCTGGAAGCAGGAGCTGTTCAGGGCATCTTCCTGTGTGGGCTGTGACAGGCCCATCCTGACAGGAGACAAGGAGGGACAGACAGGCTCAGGGCACAGAAGGGAGTCGGAGCTGAGCTAAGGCAGGAGCAGCAGGCAGGAGAGCAGATGCAGGGACACGTTGAGGCATCAGGATGGGCAGGGCTCACTGACCGTGGGGTGGGAATTGAGGCAGTTGGTAGCATTTCTGTTTTACAGAGAAGGAAACAGCTTTGTTCACTGGCTTGCCTGCAGTCACACAGTGAAACACTAGGAAGCTGGGTTTCAGACTTCAGTCTCTCTCTCTCTGACTCCAGAGCCCACTGGATTTTGGAAAGGTGGTTGGAGCATTTAAGAAAATAATAATTTATTTATTCACATAACCGAAGGATGCAGAGGTAGGGCTGGCTGCAGGCAAAGCTTGATCCAGCAGCCCAGGCGTGCCACCGAGGACCTGGTTTCTTCTGGGCTAGCTTCATCCTGGGACTCGCCCCCTTGTAGCCCCAAGATGGTGGCCACAAATTCCAGTGGTGATGTGTGTCTTTGCACCACAAGCAGAGAGTGTCCTTGTCCCAGCATTCCCACCTGAAGTTCTGGGAGTTACTGTCACTACCTGGCCGAGTTCACATGGCTCTCCCCAGGGTCAGGGGCAGGAGAGGGCAGATGGGCTCAGGCTTGGTTGTGTGTCCCACCCCGGACCCCTGGGGCTGCTGGGTGAGGGGAGGGAACGCCGGGGAAGACTAGCAGCTGCCCCGTCAAGGTATTTTAGGCCCAGATGGACCTCCGTGCAGGCGCTCTCTTCTGCCCCGTTCAAGCAGGCGTGCTTTCATCGGGGAAGGCAGGAGTTCCCGAAGCACACCTGGGGCGTGGCTCTAAGAGCTCCCTTTCTTCCTGTAAAATCAAGGTCAACAGAAACAAATTGACCCAGAAACTTTCAGAGACTTCTACAACTGCTGGAAGGAGACAGAGGCCGAGGCCCAGGAGGTGGCGCTGCCCTTGCCGGTGATGGCGCACCTGGATAAAAGCGAGTGTGTCTACAAGCTGTCGAGCGCCGTGAAGACCAGCCACGGCGTCGGCAAGATCGCCATGACCCAGAAGCGCCTGTTCCTCCTCACGGAGGGAAGGCCTGGCTACGTGGAGATTTCCACCTTCAGGAACATAGAGGTAAGAGGCGCCAGGAGCCAGGCGGGGGAGCCAGCACGGGCCCTCCGCACGTCCGTACCTGCCCGTGCCTCAGTTTCCTCATCTGAGAAGTGGGAACGATGCTGGTCCTACGTCACAGGGTGGTTGTGGAGACTGTAAAACGCGCAGGGTACTAAGCGTTGGTCCGTGCTCTGTCCATGTTCACGCGCGGCTGAGTTTCTGATGTAATCGATGGCCTTTGCGGAGGGAGAAACTAGGAGCCAGGCAGACACGTTCCTTTTCTGGCCTTCTCGTGAGTGAGAGCAGGAGCAGCTTTGGAGTGGATTCATCCACAGGCCTGGTCCTGGCAGGCGTGTGTCTATCTTACAGCAGTTTACACGCCTCTTCCATCTCAAAGTCGGCCTTTAACAGGAAACCGGCATTTTGGTCCCGGCTCGTCTCAGACCTTACGTTTATCTTCCTAAATTTGAGAGGGCTGCGAGGGGCGCGCCTGGCACGCACCGCTTTCCGTTATCAGTGTGTGAGGGTCACCAGCACGGGGAGCCGGGCAGCCGCTGCTGCCAGCCGTGGGCGCCGCCGCGCCGCTGACTCAGCCCTCACTGCAGGCCTGCCTTCTGTTACTTTTTCCACACCTGCTTTGCCTGAATTCCTTCTAGAATTCCCAGGAAAGAGAAGGCGTTAGGGCTGGGAAGGAAGGCACTGCTGCTAAACGCTGGCAGAACCCGGTCTGTGGCCCTGCGTTGACGTGCTGCTGGGAGAGACGCCGCCCTGTGCGTCGCACGTGACGTGGCTGCGCTCCCAGCTCCCGCCTCTCGCCAGCCGGCAGGAGGCCCGGCTTCCGTGCGCTGCAGCGTCTTCCCAGGTCTCGCTGTGGCCTCTCTCCCCTGCGGCCACCAGCCTCGATTCTGGGGAGCCCAAGGGACCCACCCAGGCTCTCCTGGGCCGGGGGGGGGGTGGGGGTCCCTAGTCTTCCAGTCTTCCTTTCTTCACCCCTCGTGTTGGGACAGTAGTCCAGGCGGCCCCTTCCGGCTCCTTCTGCTCTGAAGCCAGGGAGCCCTGCGCTCTCTCGGCACTGCCTTTGGCATGTGCCAATGAGGGCCGCTGCTTGCAGACCAGCTGCCCTTGAAGTTTAGATGCTCCACTGCCTCTTTCTCTCGTTGGTGCAAATGTATTTTGAGCGTGTGATTTTACTGAACTTTCTTTTCTTTTTCTGCCACTGTAGGAAGTCAGAAACACCACAGTAGCTTTTCTGCTTCTGAGAATACCCACGTTGAAAATTAAAACAGTGTCCAAAAAAGAAGTCTTTGAAGCGAATCTCAAGGCCGAGTGTGACCTGTGGCACCTGATGGTGAAGGAGATGTGGGCTGGAAAGAAGCTGGCCGACGACCACAAGGTCTGGGAACGGTAGCTGGTTTTGCTCTTTCACTGTAAACCCAGGTTTGCCTCCGCACGAGTCCTGCTAATGCCCAGGCGTTCCCTCTCGGGGCACGCGGACCCTGCTGCTCTGGGCAGCGCGCTGACGCGACTAGGTCCTGCCAGAAGGCAGTGAGCCGGTGTGGCTGGTTGGGGAAGAGCCCGTGGCTTTGGGCGCCGTGTGGGTGGAGCCGAGGGGCGGCCCCGTGGTTGCCCCTTCGCCTCCTCTCCGCCTCCCCTTGGGTTCCCGTGGCGTCCCAGGGAGTGGGAGGCAGGAGCTGCCAGCACCGAGTCCACCCTGCCGGGTGTTGGGGCTGTGAGCGCGGCCCTCGTCGCCGCTGGGTTCGGGTCCCGGGGGAGGTTGGGTCCCTCCGATCTGTCTGTATCCTGGGCACTTCTGTGCCAAACTGGTGGCTTTGATTCCACCAAATGAAGAGCTCCTATCCCTGGAGGATACGCTGGGCAGCGTTAGCAGCGGGGGGACACGCTGGGGACGGCAGCGGAGTGAGTGGTCTGCACGGCAAGGAGCCAGCAAGGCCGGTGGACAAAGGGGCAGAGCTGACGAGCGGGTGCGCGGCCCCCTCGTCCTCGGAGGAGCCCAGGTTCAAGTCCAGGCTAGGGGGGCAGCCGTCCCGGCCGAGGCGCTGCCGTCGGTGGTGGCCAGGGCCCCAGGGTCGGAGAGCTGGGGTCATGCTGCCGGGCGAGGGGCGGTCAGCGCCTTCTGAGAGCCCAGCTTTCTAGGACGTGGGCCCGGCCGTGTGACGCCACTGCCCGCAACCCTTTCCCTGTGCAAGAGCAGGCGGCTCGTGTAGACGGCGCGGGCGGCTCTTGTAGTGTAAGCGACGCGGGCGGCTCGTGTAGACGACGCGGGCAGCTCGTGTAGACAGCGCTTTGTCGGAGCGCTGCCTCACCTGTTGGCCTGCACGACGCCTGTGCCTACTTGCGTGTGCCAAGGGCAGAGCTGAGCTGTGGGCACAGACCACTCGTGCCCCAAAGCCTGAAACGTTCACTCCTGGCCCTTTTCAGGGGCAGTTTGCCCACCCCTGGCGTAGAGCCGACACATCTTAACTGTGATAGAGGAGGGTCTAAACTCACCATTCACTCAGACTCTTCTACTGTTTTGGAAAACAAAAGCCCTTTGTCTTTACTAGTATCATATTGTGTGATCTGATAGTCTTACAGGCAGGTGACTCCCGTGACTTCATGGTGTTGAAACTGTTTCCCTCAGGACCCTCAGTACATCCAGCAAGCACTGACCAATGTCCTGCTGATGGACGCGGTGGTGGGCACGCTGCGGTCACAGGCTGCCGTCTACGCTGCCTCCAAGTTGTCGTATTTTGATAAGATGAAGAACGAAAGTAAGATAAGCATGTACTTGACATACCCGTGTCAGCTCGACGCCTTAAGTGATTTTATCTGGTTGGCATTTGTTTTATCAATTACAGCTGATCTCAAGTTTCTTAGTTTTTTTTTGTTTTTTTTTGGGGGGGGG
Organism: Cabassous unicinctus; assembly: GCA_029593785.1. Taxonomy (NCBI): domain Eukaryota; kingdom Metazoa; phylum Chordata; class Mammalia; order Cingulata; family Chlamyphoridae; genus Cabassous; species Cabassous unicinctus. The sequence continues at coordinate 4,598 of JAQZBX010108281.1, forward strand.
GTGATTTTTCAAGTCTAGGAAATAGGAAGGGGGTGTGAATCACTTTTTGCATGATCTTAGCTACTTCTATTTGAATTTTGCTTTAATTTTTAAATGATCCCCTAAAACCTGTTGTCTTGTGATTTGTGCAAAAGAAGTGGAGGATATCCAGCAGCTACGCTGCTAACACGCCCCCGCACAGTGGACACCTGCCCACTTACCCAGCGGCAGAGTTGATTTAGGCAGTGGGGAAGAGCACATGGGGTGTTTTCAGAAATGACATCTAGTTGTGTTTAGCAGCTTTTCGAGATGCAATTCACACACATACAATTCACCCATTTACAGTGGACAGCTCAGTGGTTTCTAGTGTGTTCTCAGCGTCCTGCAACCGTCACCCCAGAGAGAAACCCCTCTCCCCTTCGCGGTCGCCTCTGGCTTCCTCACTCTCCCAGCCCCTGGCAGCCGCCAGACTGCTTTCCTTTCCTGTGGATTTGCTCATGTGGGGCATTTCCTATGAATGGAACTCACCACATGTGACCCTTCATGGCTTCTTTCATTTAGCTCAGGGCTCCTTAACCAGGGGCCCACGGACCCCCAAGGGGTCTGTGGAAGAATTTCAGGGGGTCCGTGAGCTTGAATTGAAAATTCAAAAAAACATTATTCTTGTGGGGACGTGTTGGTGCAGGTGTGATATATTTATATATAACACACAGTGCAGTGTGGACTTAGTAAGGGGTCCGTGGTTTTCACCTGACTAGCAAGGGGTCCCTGGAACAAAAAAGGTTAAGAAGCCCTGCTTTAGCTTAATGTTGTCAAGATTCATCCATGTTGTGGCGTGCGTCAGAACTTCACTTCTTATCACCAATGGCAGTAGTCCGCTGTGTGCAGGCACCACATTGCGCCTCCCATCGCGGCTCCAGAGCATGTGGATTGTCTCTGCTTTTCGGCTCTAAGGACTAATTCTGCTGTGAACATCCGTGTGAGCCTGTGTGCACATAGGATTTCTTTTCTCTTGGGTTTGTGAAAATTCTTGTCCTGGAACTATAAATAGCAAACCCCAGTGCTGCGTTCATTCACCTCGGCCTGTTTTGCTTTCTTTGTGACGCCTGTCACTGTTGGATCCCACGTGTCTCGAGGGGCCTTGAGCTGTGGCCACAGTCGGGCGGGCAGGTGCCTGGCATTGCCACAAAACCTTTTGGCATGTCTTGAAGTCCTGGGAGCAGAAATTTGATTGCTCCATATTTTTCTTTTCCTTAATTAGGAACAAAATCAAACAAACTCTACACTTCAACTATTTATATCACTCTAACTCATGACAAATCTTTGCCAAAAGTGGATAGAAAAGCCTTCTAACGCCTCTGTAAGCAATTTACAGCGTCACCAGAGTAATATACAACCAACGAAAGCTTATGCTCACTGATTACCTGTCTCATTCCATTAAGGCAAACAGGGAACTATCTAGACTCAGTGTCACAGAACACCTTTGAGTTACAGAACCTTGTAACAAATCAAGAAATATTTCCTGTGTTGTAAAGCTTAATGAGGGAAAGATATGATCCACAACACAAGAGCTTTGGCTTGAGTTAATAGCTTATGGTCTTATTCATGATGGAAAGTCTAAAAACATAAAACATGGAATGATAACATAAGATTTAACAGTTTGCAGCAGCAGGTGAAGAGGTGTTGGCAGATGTAGCAGGTTAGCATGGTGGGGGGACCCACGTGGGAGTCCTGGTCGACCAGTTACAGTACATCACCCAACATCTGTGCATTTCAGGTTTTCATCTTTTTTTAAAAAATGGGCATAATAATATAAACTTCATCCAGTTGTTGTGAGATGTAAATGAAATGAGGTAAGAGAAGTTCTTGACAAGTAGCTAATGAACAGCCGCTCCCCCATCCCCCCGCCCCCGAAGTTGATGTGACTGCGTGGTTAAGTGGCGGGCAAGGCTGTTAGGGTGTCCTGGGGAATTCAGCAGAAGGGGCCCACGTCAGGGGAGAGTGGTCCTGGCTGAGCGTGCCCAGGGGACGGCTGATTCAGCTCGCTAGTGAGAAGAGCATTGTGCTTAGAACAGGCAGGGCAGACATTTGACAGATGCCCTCCCGGATCCAGTCCCTTCACCAGCTGTTTACAGAACAGATGAGCAAGCAGGAGGATGCCTGGACTCAGAGAGAGCTTCTCATTTACAAATGTCGACGTTTAACCCAGAAACTGTATCCTAAAGAAAGAGAATTTATGAGGCTCTTGGATGAAATCACTCTCATCATGTCAGTGAACTAATACCAAAGTGTTTGCATTTTAGTGCCCCTGGCAGTTCCAAAAACAACCTCAGAAACACTGAAGCACAAAATAAATCCTTCGGCAGGAGAGACTTTTCCACAAGCCATCGACGTCTTGTTATACACACCAGGTAAAGAGATGTTTTGTTTATTGCTAATTTTTAAAACAATCTGATAAGTTTACATTTGTGTTCAAGGGCAGCCCTGAAGTGAGAGAAGATAGCATGATAGAGCAAATGGGGACAGCACACAAAAAAAGAGGTGTTTCCTGCCTTTTTTGGAGGGGAAATCTTGAGTGATGAGGTGAAGGTCACCTCACAGTGGCGAGTGCCTGGGGGAAGAGATTCTGAAATGGGGCAGGAGCTCCAGCATGTACGTCCTGCTCAGAAGCAATAATCCCTTATGTTTGCACAGCAATTTACAGTTTATAAGCACCTTTGCCCACATTATTTCACATTGAAGGTATTTAATCAGATCCCACTGTGACTATGATAAAATGATTTCACTCCAGATATTTATTTTCTTAGAAACGGTAAAGACATTTTACCTTTGCTGATCTGAATGTATTACAATTCTTTTTTGTTTGGTGGAGAAGTATATTCTTCCTTCTATACGTAAAGTTTCCAGTTTCCTCCAAGTTGCATTAGGATGATAAAAGGAGAAAGAAGTTGGCATTGGCAAATGCCTAAGTATAAACAGAAGTCCCTGTTTGAAGGTTTGAAATTGTCAAAACACTTTTATTTAATCCCTGTTTGTAAAGAAGGGCAGCAAGGAGGGTTATGCTGAAGGTTTCATAATATTGGAAGATAAAGGAACTTAGTTCTAGGCAGTAAGAAGAATTTTAAAACCCAGAAACTTTTTTTTCAGTTCATTCATGTCTGAAATGTCTGAAGTAATTAACAGTAAGCATCTGTATTAGTCAGCTGATGCAAAATACCAGAAATCTGTTGGCTTTTATAAAGGGTATTGGAGTAGAAGCTTACAGTTCCCAGGCCATAAAGCATAAGTTAGTTCCCTCACCAAGGCCTGTTGCCACGTGTTGGGGCAAGATGGCGGCCGACGTCTGCGAGGGCTCAGGCTTCCTGGGCTCCTCTCTGCCCGGGGCTTGTTTCTCTCTGGGCTCAGCTGCTGTGCTCCCTCCACAAGGCCAGCTGTAGACTGTCAGGCGAACGGCTCTGTCTCTCTCCCCGGGGCTTCTGCCGTGTCTAAGGAGCCGTCTCTACTCCTCTGTGTTCTTCTCCTCTGTGTTCACTTCCCAGGCTCCAGCTCAAAACTCCCAGCTCTGTCCTTTGCCAGGTCTTTTCTCCATGAGTCCCTGTCCACCAAGGGGTGGGGACTCAAGTCCTACTGACATGGCCCAATCAAAGTCCTAATCATACCTTAATCAATTAAAAGTGATACCTCTGACAGACCAGTTTACAAACATAATCCAATAACTATTTTTGGAATTCATAAACAATGCCAAACTGCTACAGCATCACTGGTGAACTCCCATTTTCTCCTTCACTCTTCATGTTTTAGGACTTCCCACAGTTGTATGACAATTCACAAACATGGGGGTTTACGTTTCAGATGGGTAACGAGAGGCTCTGTAGTAAAACAATCTGCCAGTTAGACAGTTTTTAATCTCCACTCAATGTCAAGAAAACCCACAAATCAATATGGAGAATAGAGCATAGTCAGATTTCACCCAACTTGAGACTTACTTATCTAATCAAGGGTCTCCATTTGATTCACTAAATTGTAAATTAACTTTTATTAACATCACAGAACAAGATATTTTTAAAATCATGGCATCTGAATAAGTAAAATATATATTTTTTTATATCCAAGTGGTTTGCTTCATATTTTCCCTTTAATTAAAACTGACTGGACTCTGGGCTTCTAATCATGATGGACTAAGTAACTGAGACCGGCTGTCCTCTGAGAACAACTAGAAAGGCTGGCCTAAACGTGAAAGACCGCTATGAAGAGTAGTGGGGCCACTTTCCCCAAGGAGTGTCTGCCAGTTTTCAAGGCATGGCTGAAAAGCTAAGAAGCTGAACAGAGCTCTTGATAGCCTCATGGGGCTGGAGGGACAAAAACTGGAGTTTAGAACCTGCCAAGAAGGGCTCTTAGCGTAGGGTTGGAGCGCCAGAGGACTTAGGAGCTAAGGGAGCTGGGAGCGGTCTGGCCCTGAAGCACTGAAGCCTGGCTCCAAATCATCACAGTAGCTGATGGGGAGGCAGTGCCTCCCCCAAGGAAGCTAAAACTGGTTCTGGGATGGGTTAGACATTCTTGACTATCTTAGGTTTGTGGCCCTCCAAAGTTCATTCCTACTCAACAAAACCTTATTGCTTAGTATTTAATTTCTCTCCTTAGGGAGAGTCCAAATTAAATTTAGTTTTTCTCTTTGGGAAGGTAATAATGAGAAAAAGCTTGAGAAACTCTGGATTAAAGTCGTCTGGGATTGCGGGTATTCCTGGCCCCTGCCAGAAGCAGACATAGATCTTCTTTGGAGGAAATAATCCCATACAAATTCTCAAATTATCTATCTATCTGCATATCTACCTACCGTTGAATAAAATATTACCAGGCATACAAGGAGACAAGATAATATAGCAACAAATCAAGGGAAACAACAGTAGAAATGATTCCACAGGGGATCCAGATAATAGAGACACAGACTTTCAAATAACTTCTTTATATCTTCAAGGAAATAAAAGACAAGTTTGAAATTTTCAGTAGAGAACTATAAATTATAAAAAATCAACCTCTAGAATTTAAAAAAATACAGTAATGGAATCATGAACTCAGTGGTTTGATTTAATAGCAGATTAGACACAGTTAAATAGAGAATTTTTAAATTGGAAGATAAGTTTGAAGACACTATCCAGAGAGACAAAAAGGTGGAAAATACAGAAAAGAGTGTAACAGAGATATGGGACAGAGCGAAAGGCCTAAAATACATACAATTTAATTCTAGGAAAGGAGAGGGAAAATGGGGTATAATCAATATTTGAGGAGGAAATGGCTAAAAAATTTTCAAAACTTATAAAAGACGTCATGCCACAGATTCAGAAAGCCTTATAAACCCCCAAGCATGATAAAAAAGAAGAAAGCCACAATTGAGCACATCATAGTAAAACTGCTAAAAAACAGAGACAAAGAAAAAAATCTTAAAAGAAGACTATGATATAAGACTTTACTTTCAAGGGAGGGACAGTAATACCAACAACTAACTTCTCAGTAGAAACAATGGCGGCCAGAAGACAGTGGCAAAGTACCAAAAGGAAATAACTGCCACCAAAGAACTATGTACCCAGCACAATATCCTTCAAATATGAAGGATTTCAAATATGAAGTAATTTTTAGACACAGAAAACCTTAAAATTCATCAAGAGTAGTCCACATTAAAGGAAATGCTAAATGGTGTTCTTTAGACAGAAGGAAAGTAATTCCAGTTGGAAGATCAGAGCTGCAGGTGAGAATGAAGTGCTATGAAAATGATAAATATGTGGGAAAATCTAAAGAAATAATGACTGGGAAGCGGGTGTGGCTCAGTGGATAGAGCCCCCGTTTACCATATGGGAGGCCCGGGTTCGCGTCCCGAGGCCTCCTTGTGAGGGCACGCCGGCCTGAGCGGTGCGGTGGGCTGATGCAGCAACCTCACGGCAGGAAGCGGGTGTGGCGCAATGGATAGAGCCCCCGTTTACCATATGAGAGGCCCCGGGTTCGCTT
>JAQZBX010108282.1:0-10567 GCA_029593785.1 Cabassous unicinctus
TCCCTTTACCCAGGAAGGAAATCATCTGCTCTCCTCTGTACCACCAGCAGCCAGTCCCAGTCAGTCAGGAAGGTGTTTGAGAAGGCAGGATATTTTTAACTCTCTGCTAGCTCCCAGGTAGAAAAAAATGGTGTGACTGTGCCCAGCCAGGACAAATGAAAACCAACAGACCAAATTTGCTCACCAAAACTGGATCAGCAGTGGGCTGTGTTCCTGCCTCTCCCTGTTTTTGGGTGAAGTGAACCCATGAATCTATCTCAGTCCATAGCCACATATCAACCCAGAGACTTGATGCCATAAAACTGTCTGCCCTAAAAGTACAGGTCGGGCACTAGCACAATCAATGGCCTGAGTTATTCACAAATCCTCATTTCAGAGTTTCTTTCTGTTGTCCTCACTCTTTTCTGTTTGCTACCCAGTACTTCCCTTATCTCAGAGTCCAAGAAAATTTGTTCTAGACACTTTCTGCCTGTCCTCTAGCTATTTTTCTGGGAATGAATTGAATCTTGTAACTCTAATCCTCCATCTTCCAGTAAGACCACCACAAGGTTTTTTAAATTATTATTAAGATACTCAGATTACATAAATATTACCTAAAAATTATAAGGAATTCCCACTGCCCCGCTCCCCATACCTCCAACATTTTCCCACATTTTTAACATCCATTAGTGTAGTACATTCATAGCAATTGATGAACACATTTTGAATCATTACCCCTAAGCACAGATGATAGTTTACATTGTTGTTTACACTGTCTCCCACACAATTCTGTAGCTTATGTCAAGATATATAATGGCCTGTATCTGTCATTGCAATGGCATTAAAGACAATTACTAAGTCACAAAATATACCATTCGGTTTTAAAATAGAATTGATGCAAAAATTCTATGGAATTTTCCTGAAAAAAAACTCAGGATGTTTTCTGTTATTGTGTTCCATCGAAAGATTGAAGAAAGAAGAATTTTCCTTTGAAGATTCTTTTACATTAAATAAGCATAATTTTTTTTACAAGTAGCACAATTTTTAACATAAGGATTTATCTTCATCTGCTACATTATCTGTTTTCAGATCCGATTATTTCAATCCAAGTCTCATTTCATAGCTTCATGGCAGATGGAAACTTGAAACTGAATTCTCCACAGTATCATTCTCAGTATAGTTCATGTTTATTATCTCTCAATGATAGTAAGTTAGACACAATTTGCAAGACTGGAAGGGAAGAAAATGAGTTATTCTCTGAATCAGGTAAATATGTGGAAATTATAAGAACCAATATTGGTATTAATGTTCTTGATTTTTTATTATTATAAAATCATTTCACATCTTCAGTTATGCTCTAGAGGAGGCAAATGTGTGGACATATGTGATGTTCAAGTTCACTTCCACATGATTTTCTAGGAAACAAACTATATTGGCACTAATGATTGAGATAGTCAGAGGGAGCTTCTCTGAATTCTGAGATTTGCAGGATCTTCAATGTGAGTTCCAAAAGCCAACACATATATCCTTCATTCTCACAGCCCTTCTAAAGTTCTCATAAATATCTAAGTCCTTGTAGTAAAATCCTTTAGAGTTGGAATACATTTAGTGGCTTCTCTTTTCCCAAATAACGCTAACATATACAGTATAAGCTACCAGCCATCTTGAGGAAACAAAACCTCAAAAAGACAGGAATCTTGAAATGATTTCCTAATCTCCATAGATAAAAATACAATGATTAAATAATTGCTCATGGAAAACTGAACACTGTTTGTAGCATACTGAGGCTAAAACGTTTCTTGAATTATCACTTGGAATTGGCTAGGGTCAATTTCAAGAGTTGAAAGCAAGCATTTTTAGGGACAAGTGACATGTACAGACTACATTACATTAGAAATAAAGAGTCCATTGATTATAAATTAGAGTAAATTTATCTGAATGCACTAAACAGACTACAGAAAAAAAAAATTCAGTACTTTAAATACCTAAGTCAAAGTACTCAGAGAACCAAGGGGCTTTAATGATGGAGAAACAAATTATAATTTTTTCTTGCAGCATTGATTTCTGGATAAAATAGAGTATCTGGCCCCAAAGATAACCTTAATTATAAAAACAGCTGAATTTGCTGTCTCACCAAAACTCATTTATAACATTTAGGTCACTTATTGGAAGGAGGAGTTAAAACTAACAATGGAGATCAATTCAAAAATATGAGTACTTTCACCCCTCAAGTACCACTTAGATTCTCTTGCTTGCAGAAGTCCTGTTCCAGTAAGATGTATTTGGTTTCCCCTTACCTCTCTATCTTATAAAGAACATACAACAGACAATTTCCATGTGGGTGAATTCCCATTCTTCACAGGATCCAATTCCTATTTTATGCAATTGCAGAACTTCGTCAAGGTTAAAAATTCAGATGTTCTTTTTCATTATTAGATAAGTTGTAGGTTTATAGAAAATTCATGCCTAAAATACAGTTCTGATATTCCACCCTGTTATAAACAGATTGCCTTTCTGTGGTACATTAGATACAATTGAAGAAATAACCTTTATATGCATATGTATATCATTTTACAAATATTGGTATGTACTGTGAAAAATCTTGATTTTTACGAACAATAAAAAATTTAAAAATAAATGTGAGAAAAATAAGAAAAAATATATATATAGTATTAAATATAGTTGATCATATAAAATAGAGTTAACTCTTTGTGTTTGCATTTCTATGATTCTTTGTTTAATTTTTTTATTCTAAAAATATATATTCAACCAAAAACTTTCCCTTTTAACAATACTCAAACATATAATCCATTGCTGTTAATTATGATCACAATACAGATGGTCTTGAATGAAAGGGAGAGTGAATAATCCTGTGGAGGATACTTAAAACACTGCCAAAACTTTATATACTGCAAATTCTCCTGCTAGCTTATCCCAAAGTGACCTGAGATCATTTGCAATGGTTATTGTGCCATAAGGAAAGGAAATATCCAGAGTTTTTGAGAAATACTGGACACAGTTTTTGAACAAATGTTAAGTTCTGAGAATCTGTAATGTGTCTGTAGTCCACCAATTGTACTGAGACATATGGAAGGAAATTTATAAATGTAGATTTGACAGGGGTATAATATAATAGGAATAGCGGGTTCATGACTCCATACAGTAATTGTTTCCCAGTTTTTGAATGCAGGTTTGGAAAAGTCATTCTTATCAGTATTTACATACTGGTATCAGACTCCTGAATGAGAGTTATCATTGTGGAAGGATCCAGTTGAAGCCATCAATACTGACACTTCTTTACAAAATAGTAAACCAAAATTAATATTATATAATGGAGAAAATTTAGTGCACTATGTTCCAAATATTCTTCCCTCCTGCTCCTCTCATAACATCTGGCAACCACTCTCTTTATATCAATGTTACAAATTCTTTCAATACTACATTAATAATAAATCTACATTGGTCTATGGTTGCATTCTCTAATCACGTTGGGGTTAGTGATGACCACTCTGCTTCAGATTGAAGGGGGATCTTAGATATTATGGGTCAGGTGAAAGTCACTGTTTAGCTTGCAGTTTTAGATAATTTTTGAGTTTTGAAATGGGGTTGTCCATCATCATCATTTTATTAGTTGTACTGGGTGAGTCCAATAAATTAGAGAATAGGTGTTTGCTGCAACTCTGATGAGATTCATGGCACAACCAGCATATGAATGGACTGAATATTTTAGTCCCTGGATCATATACTTAATTAGTATAGTGTTAATTAGGGGTTCAAATGAAATGGGTAAAAGAATCATGTGAAGGGAAATTATAAATGACTCTAACTCTGTTACATTGGGAAAATAGATTATCATATATTCCAAGGTAAGGTTCACTGATGGAGTATTAATTTTGTTGGGATGTATGCATTGCCTGTAAGTTCCTGATTTCTCTAGAGTTCTCAGGAACACCTCTGCTTGAGGCATTGTGTACTGTGGCAGACAGTGAGATCCTCCTGACATGTGCATAAGTGTAACCTCTGAAATGACCTCCCAACTCATATTGAAATCTCTTAGCTGTAAAAACTAATTTTATTTAATATTTCCCCCTTTTGGTCAAGGTATTTTTCCAAATACATTGCTAGTTGGTGCTTGGTAATAATCCCTTTGTTCCAAGGAGGCTAATCCTGGAAAGCCATTCTGGGGAAAGGTAGTGAGTATATTTGCTGAGATTTGCCTAGAGGGAAGCCACATTTGAGTAACAAGGTTTTCATGAAATAACTCTTAGGCAGTAGATATTATTGGGCTAAGTTTCAATGTTACAAGGCTAAGCTTCAAAAAGATAATCATTAATATTGACAATGTGGCATATTGGTCTGTTTTCTTTTATTAGGCACTGCTTATACACTCTAGACTCCGCAGGATGGGAATTTATTATTTGTTGTTTATTCTGTGTGTCTCCACCCCCTGAGATAACATCATATGATCATATGAATACATTCATATTCCATAGAGAAATGCCCCAGATGCATTCTTCCCCATACATCCCCCCACCACTGACACCCTGCTTAACTGACCCTCCCTTACCATAGTTGCCCAAAGAATATGCCCATAATTTTATTATCAACCAGAGTCCATTACTTCCCCAGAGTTCATCTCTTCCTTCCTCCAGCCATCCCCTCAGCTTGATGGATAACCGAACCCACTGCCTCAACCCTGCTCACACTCATACTACAGTGTCACAACCCCACATAAACCTCTGCAGCACCATAGCCCCCATGCACTGCCTAACCATCCGTATCCACCTTATCATAAGATTTGCCCAGATTGATCATTGATTCATCACTCTCTACCCCTTTCTACCTCCTTGTAACTTATCTTCCAGACTCTATCTCTTTGAGTCTGATCAGTATACTTAGTTCATATTATTAAGATCATGTAATATTTGTTCTTCCATGACTGGCTTAGTCCACTCAACATATGGTCTCTGAGATTCATCCATGTTGTCACATGCATCAGTACTTCATTCCTTTTTATGGCTGAGTAGTATTCCATCATATGTACATACCACATTTTCATTATCCATTCATACTTTGATGGACACTCAGGTTGCTTCCCAATTTTGGTAATTGTGAATAATGCCACAATAAAAAATGGTGTGCATATATCTGTTCATGTCTCTACTTTCAGCTCTTCTGGGTATATTCCTAGTACTGGGACTGCAAACTTATGTGTCAAATCTATAGTTAGCTTCCTGAGGAACCACCAAACTGCACTCCATATTGGCTACACCATTCTACATTTCTAACAGCACTGGATGCATATTCCTATTCTTCCACATCATCTCCAAAATTTGCAGCTTTCTGTTTTTTAATAGCAGACTGTCTAATATATGAAAGATGATCTCTCATTCTGTTTGGATTTGCATTTCCCTAATAGATATTGATCTTGAAAATTGTTTCATGTGATTTGTACATTTGTATTTCCTCTAGGAAAACTTTCTGTTAAGTCTCTTTCCCATTTTTTAAAATAGGTTGTGTTGGTCTTATTTTCAAAATGTAGGTTTTTTCATATATGCAGATTATTAGGCCTTTATCATATAGGTGGATCCCAAATATTTTATCCTTTTGAATAGGCTACATTTTCACTTTCTTGACAAACTCCTTTGAAGCACAGAAAGTTTTTTTTTTAATCTTTGTGCTCTTTATTATTAGACAAAAGTGGAAGAGACTATGTAGTAGTAGGAAATCCAGTTGAGAGAGTACTATAACAGTCAGAGGGAAAATAAATGTTCAGAAGGAAGAGTGAGCAACAGTGCAGAAGCCTGCTGAGAAATCAATCATGTTAAGGATTGAAGACTGGATACCTCGGGAAGAATTTTTGGATTGGGTTGGAAGGGCTGGAATCTTGAATGCAGCTGAGTGTGAAATTAGTAGGTTGGGAAGAAATGGAGAAAGTGAATGTAAGCAAATCTTACACGAATTTTGTATGTGAAGAATATAAGTGAAACAGAAATACTTGAAGGATAGATCTAGGCAGAGTTTCCCCTCCTTTTTAACCTTGTCAGGCTCAGCAGGATTAGATATCCTTATTTGTAAACACAATCCATCCCATGCATATCTCTGCAAGGAAACCTTCCACTGAATCTATATTATCAGATTGCCTATCACTCTCATCTATGAACATCCTGAAGAGAGTGAGTATGTATATATATTGATACTTCACATACTTAGCAGGAAATTATTTGGTGACAATGTAATTATTACTGTAAATTAATGAATGAATATGTGAATAACTGAGAAATCAGGTTTTCTCTTGAAAACAATTTTCAAAGCAAAACTTGATATTAGTCACAATTATTGATGGCTAGACTTTAAATCTCTACTTGTTATTGCTTCAGGACCATATTTTCAATGTTTTTGAGCCTCAGTTTTCCCTAGTATCAAACTTTAAATGGTCCTGAATTTTAAAGAACAAAGTTTCCAGTGAGGTATTAACTTGACTTAAAGAAAGTTATCTGTGATATAGATTCACATAGACAAATTTCCTCATAGTACATATGCTTTAAATTTCTTCTAATTAATATTAATCAAATATAAAAGGATGATCTTTTATGTTTTGTTTTCCTTACTTGTGTAAAATTAATGGCATAAATCTGAAGGTAAGAAAAAACAAAGTGTCTATCTATGAGTTCTGGTAGTAAGAAATGGTTTCATAAACTTTACATCCAAGGCATGAGCAACAAGACAAAAATAGAGATAAATGAGACCTCCTCAAAATTGAAATTTTGTGCTTCAAAGGAGTTTATCAAAAAAGGGAAAATATTATCTATTCAATGGTAGAAAATGTTTGGAACCACCTGTCTGATAAAGACTTAATATCCAGCATATATTAAGAAAGCTTAAATCTCAAAAATAAGAAGACAAACAACTCATATTTAAAAATTGGCAAGAGATTTGAATAGAAATTTTTCTAAATAGGAAATTACAAATGGCTAAAAAGCACATAAAAGATACTCAACATCACTAACTATTAGGGAAATGCAAATCAGAACTTCAGTAACATATTATCTTACACTTTTGGACTGGCTGGTACTTTACAAAAAACCAGAAAACTACAAGTGTTGGATAGGATGTGGGGAAATAGGGACACTCATCCATTGCTGGTGCAGTCACTGTGCAGTTACTGTGAAAGATGATTTGGCAGTTCCTCAGGAAACTTAGTATAAAATTGCCATGTGATTTTGGCAATCCCACTTCTAGGAATACACTCAGTAAAATTGAAAACAGGGATGCAAAGAGATATATGCACACCGATGTTCATCATGGCATTGTTCACAATTGCTAAAATTTGGAAGCAACCCAAGTGTCCATCAGCAGATGAATGGATAAACAAAATGTGGTATATACGTATGATGGAATATTACTCAGCTGTAAGAAGGAATGAAGTATTGACACTAGTGATAACCTGGATGAATCTCAAAGATCTTATATTGAGTGAAATAAACAGCCCCTAAAGGACAAATATTGCATGCTCTCACTCATATGAACTAAAGATTTTGAGCAGATTCACAAATGTAAAGTTTGGAAGATAGGTTACTGGGAGATAGTAAGAGAATAGAAAGTGGTTAGCTGATCCTCAATCTGGGCAAAGTCAATGATAAGGTGGATAGGGGGAGTTTGGCAGTGGACATGGGAGATGGTTTTGCATTGGTGTGAGTGGGGTTGACAATGCTTGAATATGAGTGTGAGCAGAAATTGTGGAGTGGATTGGTCTATCCAAAGAGCTAGTGGGCAAGGCTGGAGGAAGGAACTGGTAAACTCTGGGGATTCTAAGAACTGTGGTTGAGAATAAAATTGTGGGAGTGATCTTTTGGCAACAATAGCAGTGAAGGGTCACTGGTGCAAGATATCAATTGTAGAGGTATGTTTGGGGAAGTTTCAACCTGGGGAATGCCTGTATGGAAAATGAATGTGATAATAATCATAGGGTGTTATCTCAGGGGTTGGAGACCAACACAGTAACAAACAAAATATTAAATTCCCATTCTGGAGAGCCCTGTTATGTTCTCTAATAGAATAGCAAGGATCTATAGTGTGTATAGGCAGTGCCTAATAAAAGAACACAGAGCAATACACCAGACCCTTGATGCTAGTGCTTGTACTTATGGACCTTAATCCTGTAAAATTGAAACTTAACCTAATAATATCTATTGCCCAAGAGTTACTTCCTAAAAACCTCCTTTTTACTGAAATCTAACCTCTCTCCAAACCAAACTTAGCAAATAAACTCACTACCTTCCCTCAGCATGGGACATGACTACCAGGGATAAGCCTCCTTGTCACCAAGGGGTTAATTCCAAGATCCAACCAGTGATGCATTTGGAAAAAGACCTTGAACAATAGGGGGAGACATTAAATACAAAAGAGGTTTTATGGCTAAGAGATTTCAAAGTAGGTTGTGGTATCATTTCAGATGTTATTCTTATGCACAACTCAGGTAGATCTCACTAACTGCTGCAGTAAACAAAGCCTCAAAGAAAGGTACTCCCAAGGGCTATAGAGACATCTAGAGACTATAGGCAGGACAGACAATCCCAGGAAAAGCAATGCTTCAATATTTGTTCATCAATTGTAGCGAATATACCACACTAATATAAAATGTTATTAATGGGGGAAATATAAGTGAAGTAGGGGTGGGGTATATGGGACTCCTCTCTGTTTTATATGTAATTTTTCTGTAATTTAAAACCTCTTTAAAAATAAACTTAAAAGACAGAAATAAAAAAGTAAAAAAAAAAAATTTCCAGTCCCTTTCCTACCCTACTATTTGGGTCCAGCTTTCTGTTGTGTACCTATACAAAATATGGCCTAAATTTGATTTCTTCAGGTTATGGAGAATTTTTTAACAGAATTCATTGTTGATAATGATTACAAAAAGATTATCTTTTGGAAATAGAGATGGTAGATAACTGGATTAGAAAACTTCGATTATGCTTTTTAAAAAAGCCTATGAATTCTGTCATTATTGAAAATAATGTTATTGAAAATAAATGAAGAGAATTATATATATAACTTTTAAATCTTGCAGAAATTCAAAATGCATTTCATGCTGAGTGAAATTGGTGGGGAATTGGGCTTGGTTGATATGTTCAATGGTCAAAATCTACTCAGACTCATGGGAATTAGATGAAAAACTATTCTCTTTGCAAGTCAATCTGTGCGTAGATTCTAATTAAGCCTTTTACATCCAGGGCCTACTCTTTGGAAGTTACTATAATTCCATAATTTGGATTACAGCACAATTTATGAAGAGAATCAGAGTAATATGTAGTTTGGATATTTTACTTGGCTGAAAGAAATGGTATGGAGGTATGCAAATTTGCAAAAGTTATAAAAACTCTGGCATGTATGGAAGCCAAATAAAATATAAAGCCATACAATACACAGCAACATTATAGCTTTGATTTTGACTGTTCTATTTCTCTTATTTTTCCAATCATGGAATATAATTTGACTATGCTTTCTGTTTAACTCATCATGTGTATGTGTATATGTGTAAAATCTGTATCTAGTTTCTGTATCTATTCTTTTACTATTGGCATGTTATCTCATAAGTTTGATTTTGCTTAGGTACTATTTTCTTTTTCTATCCTGTGCTCATCTTTCTAAATTGCACTTATAAAGGCTATTGTGATTAATATATTTGTAGAAAAGATATATTTTATATGTAAATAATTGTTAATGGATCTAGATGGATTTTAAAATTAGAAACTAGGAAAATTGCATATGCGTAAACTTTCTTAGGCTTCTAAAACAATTAAATCCAACCTTGTCAACTAAATGCCCCCATTTAATAAAGATTTTTCATTTTTTTATTTATTTTAAGTAAATGTAAAGTCAAACTTATAAGACAGTTGCAAAAATGATAGAAAACACGTAGAAAGAACTCCAACGTACCCCTCACCCAGAAACCCAGATACATCAACTTTTAACATTTTTCATATTTGCTGCATACATGCCAAGTATTTTGAAATTCCATTTTTAACACTCAGAAATGCAATGTATAGGGAATATAATCTATCCAACACATAACATCAAGAGACTCTATATAATAAACATGCAGTAATCTAAAGTACATACACACCATCCCAAACTCCTCAGGATTGGCAGAAAAGGTATGGAGTAGAGTGGATTTAATGGTATTCTGTTGTAGAAATAATGTGATTTAAGCAAAGGAAGAAATTTCAAACAGTGAGGGTGAGCCAGTGAGGACGATACTCTGGCTTGAAGCTGAAAGCAAAATCCCTGGAGGAGAGAGCAGAGATGAGCAGACTCTGCATTGGATGCTGCTTTGTGCCTGATCACCCACAGCTGCAGCTTAGGAAAAATGGTTTCCCAGTAATGACTTGATTTGGACACTTTCATGGCCTTAGAACTTTAGTTTTTAATCTAATAAATTCCTATTGTAAAAGCCAATCAATTTCTGGTATATTTCTCCCTGCAACTTTTGACAAACTAAAACAGAATTTATTTGTTGACTGAATGAATGAATGAGTGAATGTATATACTTCATTTTTCTTTCCTTGCTCTTTTATTGTTGAGTACT
>JAQZBX010108283.1:0-10568 GCA_029593785.1 Cabassous unicinctus
AAAGTCTGATCCCTCCATGTAATGGGAATATCATGGGTGGTTTTGAACATTGTTGTATATTATATTAAAGAATGCATGGGAATATCACGGAATGTGGCTCTTACAGGGTAAGTGATCAAATCTGTCATTTACTCACTAGTGTATTTCTCAAGCTATCAATTCTTCTTACCTTTGATCTCTTACCAAAATATATGCATTCTCAGCTTGTCTTTTTCTAAAGTAAATAAAACAACCACCTGTCGGACTTGAGAAAATTAGAGTGGGAAGGTAGGAATGATGGATATGCATTTGGATGCATCCTCCTTTTATAAATCTTTAGCAGATGTGGTCCTTGAACGTGATTCTATTTTGAAAGATAAGATGTCAATGGTTCACAAACAAAATTATTTTAGGGCCTAGAAAATTTTAATAGGCTTGTCAAAATATAAGAATTATATGAAACTCTCATTATTAAAGGGATCTGCTTTAATGGATTTGTAAAAATCCACATAATAATGAACTTTTCTTAATACATTGGGTTTGTCAAATACAGACAAGTGTTTCAATATTGTTTTCACAAACACACCTTGGGGTCTTTCTGGTAATGGAAGCTCCATGGAAGGGAAAAGTGGTGAGCAACTCTGCATTCTGAGCAAAGGGTGAGTCATCCTATGTGAAGTCTTCAGGTGTTTCACAGGAGAAGGGCTGACTTTTTCTTTTCTGTAAACCAGATCTAACAACCCTTCATTTCTGTGATAACTTTATTAAGACCAGGCATAAGGTTTGAATTTTATTTAATAATTGAAGATAAAGACCTGCATAAACAGCTTATATTGGCAGTAAAATATGCTGTTCATCTTCTCTAAGCTCTCTAAGTAAGAATACTTTCTTGCAGGCCTTGAGGACACCTTTTTCAAAGCCTTATTAGCAGCAGGGTTTGCTGTAATGCTGGGTCCAGAGCAAGGACAAGCTGGACAAGATGAGCCACAGTGAGAAAGGGGAAGAGTTGGGAGGCTGCACAGACAAGTGTTAGGCCTCAAGGCAGGGCCTTCATGGATAACCAGAGATGACATGAAGAAAACTTCAACACGAGGGTTAGGCAAACTCACATTCATTATGTCTGCAGAGATAAGGAGTCAAGGTCAGTCTAAAGTTACTCAGAACCAACTCCTCATACTGCAATTTTGCTCTTGTTTAAATACTTGATTTACTACTTAGCATTTGCTTTAATTATGCATTAGCTTTTATGCATATGGATGATCATACATAGGTTATATAACTGTATGATTAATATGTTTAGGAAATCACACTTGAACATACATTGCATGATCAAAAAATGGGCAGATAACTCCTCCCCTGGGTGGGAAATTTACTATGTTATTTAAACAAGTTCAAATGAGGACAGCAAGGGGCTGCTTCTGTGCAGGTCCAGCCAACTGGTTGAAGCTGGTTTTCATACTTCATTCCTTCAAAAGTATATTCTTGACTACTAAAAGAGAGGTTTGCATCTCATTGCCTTATAATTTACATACAATTCTTTCCTTTGTAGCCTAGCAACAGGGAGACAAACAAGTTACATTCAGGTGTTCTGTCATCCTACATCCATCAGAAGCACATTCTACTTTCCTCCCAGTTTGTGAACAAAGATGGGGAAATTTATAACCATACCCAAGTACCTAGAATTAATTGTAACTTTATTTCATTTTCATTCAGTCAATAACACATTAAAACTTTCCATGCATTCTCTTTATCTTGTGAAAGTTACTTTTTGTCTTCTCTTTCCTTTTAATTCTTATCATGACCACTCATTTCAGGCCATCTTTTTTATATTTTATGGCTTCACTATTAGAATAATATCTTGACCAGTTTCTCTGCCTCACAAATATCTTTATTTCCAAAAAAACAGTTAATTTCTAGGAAATGCCGCCTCTATTATGCCATCCACCTTTAGATACTGAATCATCCTTTGCTCTCAGTGTGCACAGGTAAAAACTAGACCTGAGGCCCTAGGTTATGCCCCTCCACTCTCCCATCCCTCTTACCCAGACCACTTTTGTGAAACTTTGTCAGCGTGTTCTACTTCTACACCTTTCAGGCTGTACTTTTTTTGTATTGTATTTTGCACTGTATTTCCCATTGTATTTCCTCACTTAAATGACTTTGTCTTCCATTTTTCTCCAAAAATTTTCAAGGATTAACCATTTCCTTTGTCACATTTATACAACAAATCCACTGTGATTCCCTCATCATTCCTAAAGGATTTATTGCTTGCCATAATTTAGCCCAATAAACATAATTTTACATGCTTGTTATAACTTTTAAATAAACAGCATATTGTACTAGGAGAACAACATATTATTTTATTTGAATAACTAACAAGCAAATGTAGGGTAGTTATTTGGAGATAAAGGACTGACCTTTAAAGAAAAGTGGTATTGGGCTTCTAATTGCTGAAACTTATAGCTAAAATCTCCAAAGGAGAGTGTAGACATAGAGCAGCTGGAAAAGAAAAATAATTTTGGGGAACACTGACTTTTAGAGACAAAGACAAAAGGCTTCCAATAAACCAGATAAAGATATTTATGAATTATTAGATGAAACCAGGATATCCTAAGACAGCTTTCAAACTCAAGAATACTTCAGAAACACCTGGAGAAATCTGTGACTCTCATCTCAAAAGCCTCACCCAATTGTTTCAGTTTCTGTAGGTCTGGGTTGGTACACCAAGATCTGCATTTCTAACAAGTTCTCAGGTGATCCTGAGGCTGATTAGGCTACTTGCACACTTTGAAAAACACTGGTTTCAAACCACTAGAGCTCCACAGAAAAGATCTTAACAAATAGAAATGAGCCATTTGTTGTAAATCACAAGGAGAGGTCACAGGGAAGCATCACATTGACCTCGGATAATAGAAGGTCATTTACAAACTTAATTTTCTTTTTTGTTTGTTTGCTGATTGGCTGCTTTGGAGGGAGAAATTAGAATTATATCCAGATTTTTAAAAATTTATATGAAAATATTTTTTGGTATAAGAACTATGCAGGATATTGACCCAAATATAATTGACTTTGAAAGGTAAATGCTACTTATTTTCGAAACCCTGAACTTTCCACTCATTGCATTGCTTTGCATTTTATTTACTTTATGTAAAGATTTTTGATAGAACACAATATTTTGGTATTTATTCCATAGAGTATTCATAGTTAAAATGATCAAAACCAATATTTTTACTGAATTTATGTGCTTTTTTTTCAATGTTTGTACTCAAACTGCAGGACAGATAGGTAAAAAAATGAGAGAGCAAATCCTCAGATGCAGAAATTGTTTCAAGAACAAGGCAAAAGTTTAACTTTAAAATCAATAATACAGCTCAAGTAAAACTGCTCCATTTATTGAACAAACAGTTAATATATTCACACTCTGAAATACTTGCAAAATCTTTGCTCAACTTAAAGTGGCTTCATAATGGAATCATGCATAGGCTATCACCCCTTAAAATATATAGATTAAATGGGTTTTACTAAATTCCATCATCCTGCATATCCAATATATGATACTGTACTACTACTTCATATGGGAAGGGGCCATTCTTCCCCTGAGACAATAGGAAAGGAATAGAGAAATAAGCAAGAAGAGAACAGTTCAATGTGGACATATAGGAAATATTTACTATTCTCAGACACATAGATGATAGGGAAGCCCACCAAGAATGGTGACAATAGAACAATGTTAAAGGCTAAGGGCTGCTGGATGAACACCAGGAAGAAAAGGAAATCTGTTCAAGCACTTACTATTCAGAGGGTTTTTTACCCCAGGTAATTAAATAGGAGATTTGGTTTAAAATGCATGATTCACTAAAGCCCACAGGGATTGTAATGAAGTATCCACTGACAAGGTAAAAAAAAAATTGAATGTGTGTGAAATATATGTGAATATTTTGCTGCACATTTCAAGTAGCTCTGTTCTACTTCAAAGTAACTGCTAAAATTAGGGTCAGTTTTTTTCAAATAAAATATGACAAGAAAAATACAAAGATATTTTGTAGATTTCTATTGCTCATATCCCTAATAAATTGCCTAAATATATTTATCTAAGGTATCTCAAGTCCTTTCATAATGTTTGACTCTTAAGTATCAATGATTACTCATTATGTCATAAATTAAATGATAAATTTTAAAAAGTATAAAATAATTACTCCCATACAAACATAAAAATGCATGCAAATGATTTTATTTAACTTATTTATTAGTAAGGGAACCAGCAAGATATTACAACTCATTCAGAAGGTAAATCAAATTACCACACATGAAAGCTGGTAAAAATTTACAGAATCAGTTTTCAAATTGGTGTAAAATGCATCTGTCAACAGAGCAATAATCACTTGCATTACACCATCCCACAACTAATTTGCATTCCTTTGGAAAATAATTACTTGCATTATTAATAGTTTTCTGCAACTTTCAGAATTGTAAAATAGCTCAAAAACAATAAAAGGCAATAACAAAACTGAGCATGACTCTCAGTAATTTTTCTGCTTTATTTTGTTTCAATTTCAAAGTTTTTCACAATTTTTCCTCTTACTGTCATAAGGAAAAAGAGATTATCTTTGAATTAGGATAAAGATAACAATGAGAAAAGTCACATGTAAATTGACATCAAATAATTAATCAAGGGTACAATGATAGTAAATGGTTGAGCTAATATTTATACTCATACTGACCATTCCAAAACCAATGCCTTTTTTTAGTACATATTGAAATGTAAAAACTGCAAAATTCAATCACAATAGGATATAAACTACAGACCTTAAAATAAATAGAATTTCAAGTAGAAGATTTGAGACTGATAGCCCTTTACAGTCACAAATGTAAGTGGAAATCTGGGATTAAATTACCTTGGTGATGACTTTGTGGGGTTAGTCTGGTGACCTCAAATTTTGTGATAAATACATGGGTGAAGGATGGTAAGTGATTTTACACCAGAAAAAAAAATCACACAATAAATAATTTCAATCCATTCTCAAGTTGTTTGCTTTATTTTTTAGAGAAATTGATTCAATGTCCAAGAAATGCACAACTTCACCTCAGGGGCAACATTCCTCTTCATGGGATTTTCTGAAGTTCGGGAGATCCAGATTTTACAGGCTGTGCTGATTTTGGTAATTTACCTGGCAGCCCTACTTGGGAATCTCCTCACCATCATTCTCATCAGCATGGATCATCAGTTACACACCCCCATGTACTATTTCCTAAAGAACTTGCCTTTCTGGATCTCCGCTTCATTTCCATCACTGTCCCCAAATCCATCGCTAACTCTCTGACTAATCACAACACCATCTCATTCCTGGTGTGTGTTTCACAGGTATTTTTCTTATTTGTCTTTGCCTCTACAGAAGTAGGTCTTCTCACAGTGATGTCCTACGACCGCTATGTTGCCATCTGCCACCCGCTCCAATATGAAATCATCATGAACCACAGGGCCTGTGTGCAGATGGCTGCTTCTTCCTGGGTCAGTGGAGGCCTCAATGCAATTCTGCATACAGCTTCTACCTTCTCAATACCTTTGTGTGGGTCTCTCTTTGTTCATCAGTTTTTCTGTGAGATTTCCCAACTCCTTTCTCTTTCCTGTTCTTATAACATTGGAGAATTAGTAGTCATAGGGCTGAATTTTGTCTTAGATGTTGTCTGTTTTGTGTTTATTGATATTTCTTATATTAAATCTTCTCCACTGTGCTGAGGATGCCATCAAGAGAAAGCAGGTCCAAAGCTTTTTCCACATGCCTTCCTCACCTCCTTGTTGTGACTTTGTTTCTCTCTTCTGGGATCTTTGCTTATTTACTCCCTTTTCCCAAATCTCCATCAGTCCTGGACTTGCTATACCATTGTCCCACCCACTATGTGGGTGTTCTATAACATTGTCCCACCCACTATGAATCCCCTTGTCTACAGTCTAAGAAATAAAGATATGAAGACTGCACTGAGGAAACTGCTAAGGAGCAGACATTCTCTTTCAAATTAGAAGAGTCAAAGTCAGATGTGGCGTGATCTTTTAGTTCAGTGACAAACAAACTGATTGTAAAGTGTGGTGATAATATTGGATATTTAAAGTATGATTATCATATAAAGGATAGATGCATTCAATGAACTGATATAAAGAAATATCCTTTATACCTAAATCTAGTAGATGGGGCAAAGTGTAGGGTTTCACTTGGAATTGGACACATATATGCTGGTCTTTTATGTATGATCACCATGGAAATATTTATCTGTTGCAAATGCTAAAATGGACAGGATGTTAGGACATCAGGGATAAACCTGGATTCTCTCAGGCAAATGAAATGTATGGTTACTCTTAGCAAAGGGGGTATGTGAAATGCAATGTCCTAGAGCAATATGAATAATTTCTTCTCAAATTAAAGGACGCAAGATTTAAGGCCATCTTTTGTCCATCTGTCTTCTGATTTTCTTTCCCAAACCTACTCTATACCATATTCTGATGTATATTTAATATTTTCAGTCTAGTGAGAAGAGATAAAGACATTTTAATTCAACTTTATTATATTTTGGTTCACTCAATTATAATAATATGAAAACAACCTTTCACAAAGTAAGGCAACAAGCCCAGAGGGATGTTGGGAGGCAATATATGAAGACAGTTTTTTGGAAAAGGCAACACCTAAACTTTATTTTAAAGGAAGAGAAGTTCTGAGTCTCAGAAGAGATTGGGGAATAAAGTGAAGGCTGAGTTGGAAGCAAAACAAAACAAAAATAGCAAAGGGTGGGATGGGATAAGAGACTGGTCCAGGAGTGGGAATCACATTGATCTTTGTCATGAAGGGAAAGAAAAGAGGTGGGAGAGGGAGGAGGCAGAGAAGAAAGAGATTTGACAAGATTCTAAGAGTGTCAAACAGATAGGAGGATCAAGTATTTATTTATAAGATTGTCAAACAGACAGTGGAATCAATTGATTATTTGATCAATTATTGCCATGAAGAGAAAGTAGCTATAGGTAAATTTTATCAAATAGGTAATGCATTAGTTATGTTTGGGGAGGTCAAAACAATAGACAAGCAATTTATTTTACTGCCAGCTAGAGTTGCAGATCTTCATAATTTCTGAATATACAACACACTATGATCTTAGGACTATTTCTGTATTCCTGACCTAGTTTTATATTTTCCTGCCCTGGTCTATTTGAAAATAAGACTTCATATGCCTTGAACTACTCCATTCTAGTTCAGCTTCTTATTTTAGTTACATTTAAACAAGAATTATCTCACCATCATACCACTTATTTTAGTTGTAATTTGGTATTTGTTTCCATAAGCCTTTGGTATATGGCCCTTTCCTTCATGGAATTATGTTATGCTTGAGGACAGGAACTATATCGCCTGTGACTAGCTTAGTGTGTTGCATTTAAGAGAGACTAAGCAGGCAATTAATTAATAAATGAATTGTTGGATGATATTACATATTTTATTGCTCCCACAAAAATTTTGTTATTACCCTTAACTTTAAACATTTTTAACGTCTTCTTTTTACTGCTTATTTTGGGTATATTTGTGCTGTAAATCAATTTTTAAAATTGTTATCATACTGAACTATAACAAGCTTCTAAAGGGAAAGAATTATATAATACTCGTTATGTATTATGAAATTTATTTAAAATGGATTGTTGGACACAGTTTAATTTTAATTAAACTCATAATACTTGTTTTTATTTGCACTGAATTGAATTGTAATTCATTCTAAAAGAAATGCCTTTTCATGTTGCTAGTTGTACTAGTCAGTCAAAGGGGTGCTGATGAAAAACACCAGAAATCTGTTGGCTTTTATAAAGGGTAGTTAAATGAGGTAGAAGCTTACAGTTACCAGGTTATAATGCATAAGTTACTTCTCTCACCAAAGTCTGTTGCCACGTGTTGGAGAAAGATGGCTGCCGATATCTGTACGGGTTCAGGCATCATGGGATCCTCTCTTCCTGGGGCTCATTTCTCTTTGGGGTCAGCTGTTCTGCTCTCCCCACAAGGCCAGCTGTAGACTACCAGGCAAACAGCTTGTCTCTCTTCCCAGGGCCTCTGCTGTGTCTAATGGAGACATATCTCCTTCCTCATGTGTCTGCTTCTCTGTGTGTTTACATTCTGGGTTCCAGGATAAAAACTCCAACCTCCTTTTTCTGTGCTGCAGTTTCTCTGTTTGTTCCTGCCTACCAAGGGGGCAGGGACTCAATGTCCTCCTCACATGGCCCAATCAAAACCTCATTGACAGATCTCATTGACTGCAAAAATAAACACAACCTCAAATAGTAGGGCTCCTGAGGCCTCTGGGAACAGCCAGACAGTAAAGTCAGGGTAGATAGCTCAGGAGTTTGATGCCTTGCCAGTAGGCACTACTCTGGAATTTATGCTCCCCCTTGTGACAGAGTTGGACTCAATTGTGCTTTCCCTAAACATGGCTCTTCTGACCCTTTTATCTGAACCTATAATTAGTACTAGAGTTGATAGGTGTACGTCCAAGAGTCTAAAATCTTTGGGCTGTCGATCTGCAAGCTGGGTCCTGAATCTCAATGGAGTTGCAACAACTACTCTCCAGTTTATTGGAATCACCAAGGACAACTAAAAAGGAAATGATGATGGACAATGACCATCCCAAGGAACCAAGAGTCTACAACTGCAAGCAAGAGAGCCCCATGCATCTGCCCTATGAGATCAAAGTCTCCTCTCAATTAGAGGTTGAGTGGGCATCACTACCCCAGAATCCTCATGACCAGGGAATGAACTATGGACTAAAGTAGACTTACTGGTTTTCTACTGCAGATTTATTGTGATTCTAGCAATGGAAGAACTTATATTATTGATGTGGAGACAGTGGCCACTGGAGGTTCTGAGAACAGGGAGAGGGAAAAACAGGTGAAATATGGGGGCATTTTTGGGACTTGGAAACTGTCCTGAATGACATTACAATGACAGATACAGGTCATTACACTTCTTGCCATAACCTACAAAATTGTGTGGGAGAGAGTGTAAACTACAATGTAAACTATAATCCATGCTTAGTGGCAATGCTTCAAAATGTTTTCATGAATTGCAATGAATGTACCACACTAATGAAGGATGTTGTTAACATCGGAAAATGAAGGAGGTGTAGGGAGTGGGGCATATGGAAATCCCCTATATTTTTATGCAACATTTATGTAATCTAAATATCTTTTTAAAAAATAAAAATATATTTAAAAAATAAACAAGTTAAAAATGGAATTTATTCCATAATGGAATATAACAGGAACTAGACCTTCTTCACCCATGTGGATATTACTTGGGTTAATAAAGTACTGATATTTTTATATACATACATATTTTCTGGATAATATATATTCTTGCTTCAACAATAAGAAATATAACATTTGGTAGTTTCCATTTTCCTATGTAGTAATAACATTATCTACCCCTATTTTCTCACTAACAATTAGAGGGACAACATTATGAGAGTATGTATAATGTATTGGCTCATGAGAACGTTGCTCAATGTTGCTGGGGCACAACAATAGTGCTAAACTTTCTGTCATCTGAAGTATGTCTCTATTACCATGTGTAGTGTCCTTTCTATAACATTATCTGTTTGAGAATAAAAACTAACTCAGTTTAGTAAGAAGAGTTTGGAATCTTTACTTTTATTTACCAAATAAGAGAAGCAAAAACAAACCAATATTGTTTGGGAAGGAAAATTTGTAAAATACAAATATTTTAACTAACCATACTTCCATTAAGATAAGGTATAGCTAATGAGGAAAAAAATATCAAGTACTAATGTATGAGATGTTATGACAGCAATATGTGGAGTATGCTATTGATGGAGGAAGTTATGACATTCCAAGACATTTTCTTGGTAGACATAAAACAGAGACACGCATAAGCATAACCTCTGGAATGACCTCCTGACTCACTTTGAAGTCTCTTAGCCATATAAACGCATTTGTTTCAAGTGCACATGGATCATTCACCAGTATAGACATTGTTAGGTCACAAAATAAGTTTCAATAATTTTTTTCACCGTGTGTACATTATCACTCTATCCTGTGACAGGACCATTCTTCCATGTTTCTTGTACATTTCATAATATTTTGTTAAAATTGGAACATTTTGAGTAGTATTGTGATAACTCTGGATATCTAGTTTTCCCATTGACTTTATTTATTTATTTATTTATATTTTTAAATATCCCAATCCTTTAATTTTATTTTATATTTTGTGTTTCTCTTTTTAAGTTTCCATGTATTTTATCTCTTACATTTAAACTTATCATTATTATTTCATTTTCATATTAATTGTATTTGGCTATTATATGGGCTTCATCATCAAGGAAGGTTTAGATCACAGAAGAGTTACAACGGGAGCAGGAGAGGATCATTGGTGAGGGGTGTCTGGGATGGATATTTTAGGGGAGGAAGTTCACCTGAATATGCAAGAAAGATATATAAAATTGTTCAAATGATCAAGGGGTGGGGCATGATCACAGTGGGTGGAGAATCACTCAATAAATGAGAGAATACTGAATCCCCAGGCTGGAGAGCTCTGCCACATTCTCCAAGG
>JAQZBX010108284.1:0-10557 GCA_029593785.1 Cabassous unicinctus
AAATAAATAAATAAATAAATAAATAGCAAACCCTTTGAAAGGGGGAAAGTCTGCTCTCCAAAGTTAAATATTTAAAATATTTAAATATCTAGATTAAGACAAGAAATTTATGAGGGGTACAAATAATCAGGAAAAGATGGTTCATAAAAATGAACAAAATTAAACAAAAGAAACTGTCAGTGAGGAAACCCAGGTATTGGAAATAATAGTCAAATACATCAGGTCAATTCTCCCAAATATGCTTCATGAGATAAAGAAAACATGGACAAAGAAATAAATGAAATAAAGAAAATATATGAATAAATTTAGAATTTGAATAAAGAGTTTGAAATTTTATAAAAGAC
The DNA here is from genome assembly GCA_029593785.1 of Cabassous unicinctus. Lineage (NCBI taxonomy): Eukaryota > Metazoa > Chordata > Mammalia > Cingulata > Chlamyphoridae > Cabassous > Cabassous unicinctus. The sequence continues at coordinate 345 of JAQZBX010108284.1, forward strand.
AAAACAAAAACTCTGGAGGAGAAAAGTACCATATCTGAAATAACAAAATTCACTACATTGATTCAAGGAAAATATAAACCGAAAAAAATAAACAGAGAAATTTAAATATAGGACATTTTAATTTTTCCTGTCTGAAAAGCAGAAAGAAAAAAAGGATGAAGAAAAAGGAATACAACAAAGAGGTCTGTTTTATTGAGAACATATCAACCAAGTGAACTTAGGCATCATGGGGGCCCAGAAAAAGAAGAGAGAAAGAGACAGGGGCAGAAAGAATTTTTTAAAAAGTATTGTCTCAAAACTTTCCAAATTTCATGAGAGATGTGAATATAAACACCCAGGAATTTTAAAGAACTTCAAAAAGATAAACTCAGAAAATCCTTAATAAGACAATTTATAATCAAACTGATGAATTTCAAAAGGCAAAGAATGAATCTTGAGAGTAGCAAGAGAAAAATGACTCATCATGTACATTTAATGTTCAATAAGAATAACAGCCAATTTCTCATCAGAAACCATGGACAATAGAAGGTAGAATTATGACATTATGTAAAATGCTAAAAGAAAATACAACTACTAACAAGAATTAATATCAGGCAATAATTTCCTTTAAAATCTGAGGGATAAATTAAGGCATCCCCAGAAAAAAACAAAAGCTGAGGGTGTTTGTTACCATTAGACTTGTGCTTCAAGAAATGTTAAAGGGAATAATTCAGGTTGAAAGAAGAGGATCCTAGACATTAGCTTGAGGTCATATGAGGAAATAAAGTTCTTTAGGAAAGGAAAGTACATTGTTAAATACATTTACTCCATTTTTTAAATTTCTTAGATGATTTAAAATACAAATGCATAAAAATAATTATCAATTTATGTTTGTTCCCTAATGAAAGAAATGAATATATACATTCAAGAATACAATGAACTCCAAAAGAGCATAAAATCAAAGCAAACCATGCCAATACACATTGTAGTAAAAACAAATGTACCAGATGAAAAGAAAATTCTGAAAGCTGCAAGAGAAATTCAATGTTTTATATTCCAGGGATCACCTATAAGATGAAGAGCTGAAATCTCATCAGGAACCCTGGAGCCAAGAAAACAGAAGGACAAAAGTATTTAAGGTGCTGAAAGAACATAATGGCCAACTGTTAGGATTCTCTAGGAAAATAGAAATGACAAGAGATATTTGTAAATATTAAGAGGTTTAATAAAATTGTCTCACACAACTATGGGGATGAACAAGTCCAAATTCCATAGGGCAGGATACAAGCCAAGAAATCAAATGAGTCCTCCATGTGTTCCCCAGGATAATCTGGATATCTGACATACAGATGGAAACTCTCTCACTGAATGCTGAGACCACTTCTCTTTTGAAGGCCTTTAACAGGAAGGACGAAACAACTCTCATTACTGATGGCAATCTTCTCACTTAATTGTGGCTGTAATAAGCTATTGAATCAATCAAGTCACTGCTAACTTACGTCCATAAAATTTCTTCACAGTACAATTAGGCCAGTGATTGATTGACCAAAAAACTGTGCATCATTACCTGGCCAAGTTGACACATGTACCAAACCAACACAGTACACTTGTCAACTTGTCAGCCATACATCTTAAACCACACTTACTCTCTGAATAAAAATAATATCAGGCATATTTTTTCAACTAACAATACACAACCATCCTGTATATAAGTGGAAGTGCACTAAATCCTTCCAGAATAGGGTGCAAGTCCTTGGGTAATATTCACTCTTAAACTTGACATCCTATAACTTAAATAATATAACATGAAACAAACACACCTCATGTCATATAAAAGTGGATAATATAGAGAAGAAAACAGATATTTGTTCTATGTATATATACAAAATATTCATTAAAAAAACAAGGAAGAAATATTTATGACCATTACAGTCCTCTTTTTGTAACTGTTCATATGATAGTAGTTCATATTTATTACCACCTTCTTCTATTACCCATTCCATGTTCCCTTTACACTCAGCAAGCACCTCTGCTGGTTGTGGTTCTTTGCCCAGAGGATTGACATAAACTTTCATTCCTTAAGTTTCTGAGCTAATTGGTATTTCTGCCTGGATTGGGTTATAATAGTTTTCCATTGACTTTAATCACAGGCTTGGTAGTACTATAAGACACCCTTGGGGACTGATTATATTCTAGACAAACTGTTATTACCTCCATTGTGCAGTTGGATTACTGATTTCCATTAATAGTCAGGATCAATCATCCTACCAAACACAGTAATTCCCTTCTTTGCCTGTTGATTCAGACATGAGGAGATCACAGTAGCCAGATGGCAGTCTTAACATCCAGTTCAATGGAATTGTTGTTGAGTTCATTTGTGGAAACACTCCTCCTTTTGGAAGTAAGAACTGTAGATCAGGAGAGATTAAGGTTGCAGGGATAGGAAACAAATATTGTCCTAGTGGATCACTAGGGGTAATTGTGAGTGATGCGCCTTCCATTTCCACTTCTTGATTTCTGGACCCATGAATCCTGGCTATGGGGGAAACTGCACAATAGTGTGGACACTGATTTAGAGCATACACAGCTTATTGAATAACATTTCTCCAGCCCTGCAAGGTATTGCCACCTAGGTGGCACTGTAATTGAGTTTTCAAAAGGTCATTCCACTCTTCTATCAAGCCAACTGCTTCAGGATGATGAGGAACATGGTAAGACCAGAGAATTCCATGAGCATGTGCCCTTTCCCACACATGTTTTGCTATAAAGGGGGCTACTTGATCAGAAGCAATGCTGTGTGGAATACCATGTTGGTGGAAAAGACATTGAGAAGTCCATTGCTGGTAGTTTTGGCAAAAGCATTATGTACAGGGAAGGCAAACACATATCTGGAGAATGTGTTTATTCCAATTAGAACAAATCACTGCCCAACATAAAGGATGTGATCTTTGTAATCAACCTGTCACCATGTAGCAGACTGACCATATTGGAGAATGATGCAATATCAGAGGCTGGGTGTGGTTCCCTGCTTTTGGCACATTGGGCAGGTCAGCCTAGGTGAGGCGTAGTTCATGTTGCTGGGCCCATGCATAACCTCCATCCTTACCACTGTGGCTAATTTGTTCATGGGCCCATTGGGCTCTGACAGGAATGGTTGAGTAAAATTCTTGACTGTTATCCACAGATATCCACAGAATGGACGCTCTTATCCACACGATCATTAAAATCTTCACTGTTGAAGTCAACTTCTGATAAGCATTCACATGGGACACAAATATTTTCATGTTTTTGGCACACTTAAAAATTTCTATCCCCATATTTCTTCACCAGACCTCCTTGTCACCAATTTTCCAACCATGTTTCTTCCAACTCCCTGACCATCCAGCCATATGACTGGCAACAGTCCATGAATCAGTGTACAAATATACCACCATCCATTTCTCCTTCCAAGCAAAATGAACAATGAGGTGTACTGTTCAAAGTTCTGCCCACTGGGAGTATTTCCCCTTACCATTGTCTTTCAGGGATGTCTCAGAAAGGGGACTACAATACCGTAGCTGTTCACTTTCGGGTGGTACCTGCACATTGTGAAGAACTATCTGTAAACCAGACTTGAGTTTTTTCTGCCTCAATCAAAAATCTTTAAAGAACTCCCCAAGAGGCCCAGTCCACAGAAGAAAGAGAAGGGCATTTTGGCCACTTCCTAACATAATTTACTTTTTCCTTCAGGACAAACTCTTGCCTTACCTTGTATATACTACTTCCACTTTATAGTGGAGTGTTGCTGTGCATGTGCAACTTTATGGTATATCAACCTCATGATACAAAACCAAGTGCTCATGGTAATTTGGTGGCCCATGGTTAGGCATTAAGTCTCTGCTAAGGCCTAGTAGGAGACCACAAGCTCTTTATCAAAAGGAGAGTAGTAATCTGCAGAAGATTTCAGAGCCTTTGCTCCACAATCCTAAGGGGGCTGTTTTGTGATTTCCCTATAGGGGGTCTGCTAAAAGATTGAGAACACAATGTATCAAAACCCATGGGACACCATAAAGGCACTGCTGAGAGGGAAATTTATAGCCCTCAATGGTACATTATAAAAGAAAAAAGAGCTAAAGTTGAAAATTTAACTGCACACCTGGAGGTAATAGAAAAAGAACAGCAAACTGGTTACAAACAAAGATGAAGGAAAGAAATAGTAAAGATCAGAACAGAAATAAATGAAATCAAGAATAAATAAACAAAAGAGAGAATCAACAAAGCCAAAAATTGACTCCTTGAGAAGATCATGAAAATCTACAAACCCTTGGCTAGGTTGACAAAGGGTTGATATTCATTCTGAAAAGAATCGATTATGAACAAATTCATTTATAGTAGCAAATAAAGAAATCAAATATTTAGGATAAACTTAACCAAGGACATAATGAATCTGTATTAGAAAACTACAAACCATTGCTAAAAGAAATGGAAGCAGATTTAAATAGATGGAAGGACTTTCAATGTTCCATGGATTGGAAGACTAAATAACTTTGAGATGTCAATTCTACTCAAACTGATTTAGAGATTCAACACAATTCCAATAAAAATCCCAACAGCCTTTTTTTGCAGAATTGGAAAACCAATTATCAAATTTATTTGGAAGGGTAAGGAGTCCTGAATATCCAAAAGCCCTTAAAAAAGAACAAAGTTGGAGGACTCCCACTTTGTGAATTAAAATCATATTACTTACATACCATGTTAAAAACAACATGGCACTGGCATTAAGACAGACATATTGACCAATGGAATGAAATCAAGAACTGAGAAATAGACCCTCGCATCTACAGTCAAGTAATTTTTTAAAAATACATATTTTTATTTTTTTAAAGATACTTAGATTACTCAATTGTTACACAAAAAAAATAGGGATTCTCATATGCCCCACTCCCCTTACCTCCCCTACTGTCAAGCCTTCCCAGCTGGGCCAGAACAGTCTATTAAAAAAATTGTGCTGGGGGAACCAGATAGCCATATCCAAAAGAAAGAAGGAATACCCCTATTTCATACCATATACAAAAATTAACTCAAAATAGATCAAGGACCTAAATATTATATTTAGGTCTAAAATGATAAAAATCCTAGAAGAAAATGTAGGCAAATATCTTCAAGATTTTGTGGTAAGTAGTAGTGTCCTAAACCTTACACCCAAAACATGAAAAACAAAACCAAAAAATAAATAAATGGGATATCCTGACAATTAAACACTTTTAAACTTAAAGGATTTTGTCAAAAGAATGAAAAGGCAGCTGACTAAATGGGAGAAAATATTTGGCAATCACATGGTTTAGTATCCATGATATATAGGGATAACCTACACTTCAACAATAAAAAGACAGACTACCCAATTAAAAAATGGGCAAATGACTTGAAATGACAGTTGTCCAATGAAGAAGTACAAATGACAAAGAAACACATGAAAAATGTTCAAAATCACTAGCAATTAGGGAAATGGAAATCAAAACTACAATGAAAATTCATTGCACACCTATTAGACTGGTTACTATTAAAAAGTCAGAAAACTGTAAATGTTGGAGAGGATGTGGACAGATAGAAATGCTTATTCATTGTTGGTGGGAATGTAGAATGGTACATTCACTGTGGAGCACTGTTTGGCAGTTCCTAAGGAAGTTTAATGTAGACATACCATGTGACCCAGAACTACCATTTCTGGGTATATATTCAGAAAACTTGAGAGCAGAGACATGAATAGATATATGCAAACATATGTTCACAGAAGTGTTATTTACAATAGCCAAAAGTTGGAAACCACCCACGTGTCCATTAACTGTTGAATGGATAAACAATTGTGGAGTATACACACGATGGAATAATATCCAGCGATAAGAAGAAATGAAGTCATGAAGAATGTGATAACATGGATGAACCTGGAGGACATTATATTGAGTAAAGTAAGACAGACACAAAAGGACAAATACTGTATGATTGTGCTATCATGGACTAAATATATTATGTAAACTCATGGAATTAATAATTGTAATATGTTACTAGAAAATAGAAAGATAGTTGAGAAAAGAAAGGTTATGGTTAATCTGTGCATAACTCGTTGAAATGTTGTTTTTAAATCTTTGGAAGTGAATGTTAATGGTGATAGCATATCATGCTGTTTGTGACTAGCAGAGAAATTCCATGATTATGGCAGTGGTTTTAAGGGAAAGCCCAAGGCCATAAATATTACCAGAAGGAAAGCTAAAAAATGTAATGTGGGACGGATAACACAGTGACACCTCATGTGAAATATGAATATGGGTGATATTGCATATATAAGATTGTTTTTACAAAATATAAATCAACTAGAGTGAAGGAAACAGAATATCAGTTATGTTAAAAAATTATCATTGAGTTGTACAAGATTTTTATATATTATATCTGTAAGTTCAATGCCAGTGTATTTTAGATTGAACTGTATTCTAGATATGACATGCAATATGTTCTACCATTTGACAAGATGCTTTGTCACATTCTTGCTAACGTCATTTGATCATGAAAGTTTTATTATCATTTGACTGAAATTTTCTATTTTTGTCTTTCTTTTATTGCTTACAATGTTATATCTAAGCATCCCAAGCTTAATACATGGTCATAAGATATTGGTCTTACAATATTTCTAGCATTTTAGTAGTTGTATCCCTTATCTATAGGGTTATAATCCATTTTTGGTAAATTTTTGGGTTTGATGTGATAACAGAGACTACGTTCTTTTGCTTGCCTTTATATATCCAGTTTTTCCAGCACCATTTGTTGGAAAGACTATCATTTTACCAACTGACTTGTCTTGGGCCCCTTGTGGAGCATAATTGTGTATAAATGTATGTGATTATTTCTGAACTATCAATTCTCTTTAATGATAATATAAAGGGAAGTTTATTCTCAATTTCATTATTTTAACTTATTTTTTATTTACAATTTATGCATTTTTAAGTGTTACAGTTTAGGACAGTACACATACAATGTGTGCTACCATCACCAGCATATATTACCAAAGATTTTTCATCATTCTAAAAAGACCTCTGTCCCCTTTAAGCAATAATTTCCATCACCCTCCTCCTGCCTTCCCCTCGTAACTTCAAATCTACTTTCTTCTCTATTAATGATCTTTTTCTATATATTTCATAAAAATGGAATAAAACAATTTTGTTTTTTGTCTGGATTATTTTGCTTAGTATAATGTTTTCAAGATCCATTCATGTTGACCATTTATTAAATTTCATTCATTTTAATGAGGAATAATATTCTATTGTTTATCTGTTCATGGACATGAGTTATTTTTAGCTTTTGGCTATTGAAAATAATGCTTTCATAAACTTTGATACTCAAGTATATGATTCCTGTTTTCAGATTTTGGGGTACGTATCTAGTGGTGGAAGTGCCAAGTCATATGGAATTCTTTGTTTAGCTTGTTGAGAAAATGCTGAGATGTTTTCTTCAGTAGTTACATGACTTTGCCTTACAACCAACAAAGTAAAGTATTCCAATTTCTCAATAGCCTCATCAAAACTTGTCATTTAGCATTTTTAAATTAATAACCATCTGAGTCATTGTAAAGGAGGATTTCACTGTGATTTTCATGAACAGTTCTTTGCCCATATTTTAATTTGGTATTTTTTCCTATTGTTGTGGAATTGTAGGAATTTTTAAAAAATTCTTTCATTAAAGAAGTTGTGAGCTTACAAAACAATCATACATAATGTGCAGAACTCTTATATATCACCCCTTCACCTTCACCTTGCATTGTTGTGGAAAATTTGTTACAGATTAAGAAAGAACGTCATCAAAATATTACTTCTAACCATAGTCCACAGATTACATTTGATGTATTTTTCCGACTTTCCTTGTTATTAGCACCACGTACTAGTATTTTACATTTGTTTAGGTCAGGAGAGAATGCTCTCATATTCATAGCGTTAACCACAGTCTATCACTGACCACATGGTTCACTGTGTTATATGGTTCCATGCTTTGTATAAACCATCAAGAATGTATAGTCAGGAGCTCTCAGTTTCATCACAGATTTGTGCTATCGTAATTTTAGACAGTGTTTTTATTACTACAAAAAGATATATATATATATATTTGTGGTGTTTCTTTTATTAAACTTCTTATTTAACATTTCTGATTACCTTCATTTGTTCCTGTGAATTTGTGTTTCCTTTCATTTTCATTTTTTATTTTAATATAACTTTGTTCCTACCTCCTGATATTGTCAAATATATTTCAATTCTATATGTTATAAACTAATTTTTCTACTTCACTAGGAATAATGAAGCTACAAATTGCATCAACAGTGAGATGTTTTTACCATAAGTTTAATAAGAATTAGTAAATGACCATATCACATACAGGCAAGTAGGTGTTTGAATAAAATGCTGTTGGCAGGAGTACAAATTTGCCATTATTTTGGCACAGCTAATTGGTGGTATTTACAAATATATAAAATCTACTTTATCAATTGCTATCAAGTAATTTATTTAAGAAACCAAATGGAGGTACAGTACTAGTATTCAAAATATTCTTGAAACTTAAGAAGAATGTTGTTCTTGAGAAGTGTCTATTGGTTATTCTATTTCATATAAAATTACATTGAAAGAAGAGGTTGAAATTCATACAGACTTGTTTTGCACATACTTGTCAAGTCTCACATGATTCAATCTCGTTGATAATATTTTAGATTAATGATACATATTAAGTCTCACACTGAAGTCCAATACACATCCAACCCAGACAATAATTGTTAAAATGTATGTGCAAAGCAATATCTGGATATGTGTCTCCTAGATCACCTACTATATATGTTTTGTTCCTCTGGTTTTCACACAGCTCACACAGTTCTGTAGTGACTGATGCCATTTCAAAACATGACACAGTTTTCTTTACTTGGCTACTGATTGATTATTTTTTTGTTCCCTATGTGATTTTCCATCAACAGTGGTATAAGCCCAGATTGATTTTTTAAAAGTGTTTTTAAAAAGGTCAAAGATAAACAGGAAGGTATAATGACTGGTAGGGAAAGACCTACTTTTCTTAGCATCAAAAGTGAACATATAGGAAGATCTTTAGACTTTATTATAGATTTCTTCTTGATACAACTGGTAAAAAAGGTACAAACCAGGAAAGTATAAGTTATGTCCTCAAACAGGGAGCTGCTTACTTTTTGGAATAATTTTACCCTCTGACCAAGTTTCCTATTTTTTCTCTGGCACTTGGGTAGAGAAACAAACATAAATGGAATCCAAAAATCAAACCAGCTCTTGTCATTAGGAATATTCCCTGCTGCTTCAGTGTTTCCACACCTGTCTTCCACTGTCACATGTAACTGAAGTACAAAGCATTGTCACTGCTGCAGGACCTGTTGCCCACAGAACCCAGCTGATCTTAACATTGTGCATGATTGTTTTGTAAACTCACAACTCCTCTAATTTAATCATATATATATATTATTTATAAAAGCAAACACCTGGTTTCCTGTTGTGTTTTAATGTTGGCTGTGCCTGTCTCTCTCTTGCACACAAACCTAGAGCATCAAGATTCTCAAAGTCTTAGGCTATTAAGACATTTTGCTCTTCTCCTACAGACTGCTGCTTTGACTGGAACAACAACAGAAAATCAGTGCCAAGACCAAAGTTCTGGATATTTTTTAAATGAAATTTAAACAGGAGGGCAATAAAGGACACACAGCAGTCATTGTTGTTTGGATCAACACACTCTCCAATATGCAGAGCATTCATGTAGACCCACCGAAAGAGGATGTCATAGCAGTTCTCCCCTATTCCCTGAAACACTGGTTTCTTAAAATTAGTTGTTTTTTTTTTAGTTTTTTATTTTTACACTGGTACACAGCTATTAAATGTTACATTGTCTAATAGTATTGCCAATTTTTAAAACACACACCACAGGTAGGAAACTTGCTGAAAGGGCCAGGGATACCTCTCTGGGGGCACTTGGGAGTGTACCTGGAAACCGCAACCCGCTGTGCTGTTCAGTACCTAGATCTTTTGTATCTAAGATGCAAAGTAAGTGTAGGAGCTAATCAAGACCAAAATTCAGTTCTAAGTAATCCCCTTTGCGATCAAGGGGGAGCACTAATGAATCACAGGTAAACAGGAATTCCCTAAAACACTAGTCTGAGAATTGATTTTTTTCATGATTGAAAACTTCAGCTTCAAAAAATCATGTTAGCTTT
>JAQZBX010108285.1:0-10568 GCA_029593785.1 Cabassous unicinctus
AGAAGGAGAGAAGACCATGGGAAGAGACAGCTGTTCACCCAATAGTCTACAGCTGACTTTGTGGAAGAAACAGAGGAGATGACCCCAGGGAGAAACGGAGCACGGGGAAGAGAGGAACCCAAGATGCCTGAACCCTGGCAAACATTGGCAGCTGTCTTGCTCCAACAGGTGGCAACAGACTTTGGTGAAGGAAGAAACATATGCTTTATGGCCTGGTAAATGTAAGCTTCTACCCCAAATAAATACCCTTTTAAAAAATCAACCTATTTCTGGTATTTTGCATCAGCACCCCTTTACAGGTGTCAAGAATGATGTGTGGTAAAGTAAATAACTGAGTTTAAATGCAGAGACTTAGGTGAAAATGAGGTATGGTAGTGGTTAGATGCAGATACAAGTGAGAGGATAGAGTTAGAACAAGTCACTGATCACTGCATTTGGATCAGATTGATCCAAGGAAAATTCAGGAAAATTCTTTAAGCCATCAGAAGGACATAGCATATAATCAGGCTTGATTTAAGGAATATCTCTGAGTTTAGATAGGCAATGTTATAGCAAACGGCTCTTCTTTATTAAAAACAATTATCTGTGTACAGTGGTTTGTTATAATCTTCAATCCCCTCCAAACACAAGTTTCTGTGGCCCTTGTCTTAAGAGCAAACACAATCCTGATCTTCATATGCTCATTTCTTCATCCAATTTATAGTTAAATTCACACTGACCTGTGTTTAAGGAAAAATTGGTCTCACTAAATTTTCTTTATTGCTATATTTTTTAAAAGATTTTTTTTTCTTTTTCAATTTCATATGCATTTTAGGATATTATCTAATAGAAAATAATTTTAATAAGAAATTGCAATTATTTTTAACTATCCTCATTCTTGCATTAATTGAGTATTATAAGTAATACAATCTGATATTGTAATTGCTACCTATGCTTGTTGAAGATTATCTTGCTGTTTTCATGAGTTATATACTGGTTATTTTAAGTAGATGTAAATTTTCCTAAGGCATTCCTTGACGTCATCTGGATGCTGAAGTGTACAAGCTGGAGGATCATGTTCTAGACCATGCACTATTGATGGAATCATAAAATGGATGTGCACCTTGGTTTGACAATTACCAGCTTTACTTAACATCCATTAGCCTCAAATTACCCTTAAATAAAATATATCTTAGAATAACATTTCAATTTATTTTGGAAGATTGGAGCTTATATACAAAGTGGTAGGCTGAAAGTAGTATCTTTGAAAAGGATTGATACTCTTATTATAGTCATCATCATACATGCTTTTCCTTTTGTTTGTTTTTACATTTTTGTTTTAAATAATAATTTACCTTTCTTGGATGTTCCTGTAGTTATGAGAATTATCACTTCAATATATAAGAAGATAGTGAATTTGATATTTGCTAGATGTCCTGAATACTCAAGTGAACAAAATAGAAAAGATGTTTACCTTATTGATTTTACTTTCTATTATGGAAAAGGCATCCTTGAACAGATAGGGACCCACTAAGCAGATGTCAATATGATCAATGCTATGAAAAAGGAAAGATTACTCCATGATTTTTCTGCAAGTTTGTGTAGTGGGAAGTGTGGGGGAACAGTCTTTTAATGGAAGTGATTTTAGAATCCAGATCTGAATAATAACTAGGACTTAACCAAAACAAGAATGAAGGAAAATACAGTTTATAGTGGAAGCAATAATAAGTGCAAAACCCTGGAACACAAGGAGAAGGACCAAAAGATGGTCACTGGCCAGGACTACAAATGGATAGGAAAAAGAACATAGATATAATGGAATGTTCACTCATATATACGTGAATTTTTCTTTGTTTCAAGATAATTATGGAGGTGTGCCCTTTGTTCTCTTAATCCACAAGATTTTCATTTCATAAGTACATAAATATTATATCTGTAATTCTGATTTTTTATATGATTTCCTTTCCTATTTCTTCAGTCACATATATATATATATAGCTGATTTGGTTGCCTTAATATCTTTTTTCTGAGTTTTCTTGATTTCCTTAATTTAGCTATATCCTGTTTTTGGAGATTAAAATTTTACTTTAGCAGTTAATTCATGGTGCTATCCCAATGTGTGTTTTAAACTTATCAGCAATGATCACTTTTATCGTTTTCTTTATAACTACATTTTCCCTTGAGAAGAACATTTTTTTAACTTTTATTTAAGATATTCATATGTATTAATCTAGAAATCTTGCAATTTTATTCTCTCAAAATTATAGATGCGTTTTCTATGATCCTAAATGTTCTAAATCTTTTCTGATGTTAAAATTCATTATTTGATATGAATTATCTTTAGGATTTTTGACTTCAAAATTTTACCCTATTATTTCATGTTAATGATGCAGGGTTTCCTCTTTCTTGTTTTTCAGATTCAGAATACAACTTCATTAAAATGTGAACACCATTATAGCAGGTGAGTATCATTTTTTTTTCTAAACTTGTCTCCTATAAATTAAGCACTCATTTTTGTGCTGATTTGTTTGTATTTGATCTCTTTCTCTTTTAGTTTTGTGGTATTTTGTGGTTTTGGTTAAGCTGGTTATAAGGTAAAGTAATGAATTTATTTCCTGTGAATATATAGTCACTTTAAGGGATGTTATCCTGATAGAAGTTGGTGTATAAAAAGAATAAAGAGTGAACTAAAATCTGGGTTTTGAGAAAGTTAACCTGAATTAGTACACAGATGAGGAAGATGCAAAATGATATTTGGACTTAAAGAACTTTGCTTAAGTACCTCAAACTTTTGAAAAATTGATTCCTAGACTTCAGCATTTTCTTAACTCTCTGAGAACAATGTGATTCTTTTGAATGAGTCACTGAAGAAATGTCTTACTCATTTGTTTCTCAAAGTATAAATGAGTGGGTTCAAAATGGGAGCAATGGATGCCATATGTCCTGTCATACCCTTGTTAATAGCCACTGATTCTTTTGCTGATGGTTTGACATAGATGAAGATACAGCTTCCACAAGTGATGGGAGCCACAGTCATCTTGGAATAAAAGGTGGAAAAGGCTTTTTTACTTTTTTGAGCAGAGGGGAATTCTAAAATGGTTTTCACAATGTATATGTAGACAGAAGGACACATACAAGGGTCATGATAAAAGCCAATGCAGCACTGGCTTAATCATATGCTTTAAAAGACATTGTCTGAGCATTAAATCTTCTAGACTGGAGATGAATTACCGGAAAAATAATCAAAGATGTTTGAATCATAAAATTCCAGGTTTAGCCTCAGAATGTTATGAAAGTATGGTCAACATGCTGGCTGCCCAGCAGCAGTGGACAAGACTTCCATAGACTCTTTTATTCATGATGGATTGAGAGAGACACAAGAGACCATTGCTGTCACCCTAACAACCAATACAAACCATATCAGGTATGAAATCATGATTTTTTTAAAAACTCTCTTAAATAGCTGAGAATGCAAAGAAACCTAAATGAAATAAACTATAAAATGTAATAAACCCTTCACAGGAAAGAAATGCTCCAAGACTACTCTCTTCTATTGATGGAAGATTTTGCCATAGACAGGAGTAACAAGAAACCAGACAAAACTTCAATGAACTTTTAGTGGCTGCGTGAGGACTTTCATGACACATTAGAATTCCAAGTCTTCCCAGCCATAGACTGAATCTGAACCCATATGTCAACTCTTTCTCATAAGTCCTCATCAGGGACTCAGTGTAGTAGACCAAAGCCTAGGGCAGGATAAGCTATTGTCCCAAGTTCAAGCTGATTTTCTCTGAAAATGTTTCAAGCCTTCAGATTCAGAAACATAAAAATGGGGTAGAAGAGCTGAGAGAAACCCCTCTAAGTTATTCCACAAAATCTATACAGAGTATAGGGTAGTTCTCCTCCAAAGCCTGGAAGCAGACTAGCAGGAAAGAGAAAAATCTCCAGGAGACTGGAAAACAAAGAGAACTCACCAGTGTGAAGACAATGAACTAAAATCTTTATAGTGCTGAAAGGGACAAGAACAAAAATCTGCCAATCTAAAATTCTTTATCCAGTAAAAGTAGCCATCAAAAATGCAGTGAAATAAAGATATTTTTAAGCAGAAAAATCTGAGATATATTATATTCAGAAGAACTGCACTTAAATAATACTAAAAAGGTCTTCATGCTGAAAAGATATGATACCAGGAACCTAGAATATGCAGAAACAAAGGGTAAATATATGTGAAAATATTAAAAAATCCACTATTTTCTTAGACTCTTTATTTCTTTACATGTACATGTATAGTTTGTATTTATCTTCTTTACAAAATGATAAGAAGATTGAAAATAAAGAAGGGTAACTCATTTTCCACAGACAAAATAATCTTGTATGTAAAAAACTCCATGGACTTTTTAAAAACTTCTTGAAACAGTAAATGAATTTAGCAAGGTTTCAACATGTAAGATCAATGAACAAGGTCCATGTACTAGCCACAAATAATTGGAAAATGATGTAAAAGCAATTATATGTATAATATCATCTATAATACCAATACTTAGGAAAAAATCTATCAAAAGATTTACAAGACCTATACATTAAGAACTTTAAATCCTAGCTGTGAAATTAGTGAAGCCCTAAATAAATTGAATGATATACCATATTCAGATTGGAAGACTCAATATTGTTAAGATGTCAATTAATTTCATAGTCTTTGATAGATTCAATGAAATTCAGTCCAAAATACAACAATCTCTTTTGAATAAATTGAACAATTAATCTAAAACTTATAAGGAATTTTCAAACACCTGTAAGTGTCAAAATAGTATTGAATAAAAAGAACTAATTAAAGGATCTACACTACATTATTTCAAGGTCTAATATAACCACAGTAACCAAAGTACTATGATATTTGACTGAAGATAAAATATAGATCATCGAGGCATTCATAGATACTCCAGATATTGACCCACATGAATATGGTCAATTGATTTGACCAATGATCCAGTCAATTAAATGGGGAAGATAAAATAATTTAAATAAGTAGTACTAAAAAATTAGATGTTCATAAAAGAAAAGGAACCTCTATCACATTCCATTCACAAAATAAGTAATTTAGGATAGACTGAAGCTAAAATTAAACCAAAACTCATACTCACTTAGCAATAACTCCCCATAACTCCCTCCCCTGTAACAAAAATCCTGCTTTTTGTCTCTATGAACTTGTTTTATTCTATGTATTTCTTATAAGAGAAATCATACATTATTTGTCTTTTTGTGCTACCTTGTTTTCACTCTACATGATATCTTATTCATCCACATCTATTTATGGCTGAATAATATTTCATTGAATGAAATATACCACATAAAAGAATGGTTAAATTTTTATACAAAGTTAAAAATTAGCTTATTTTACTCATTTCATTATTTTTTTTATTATTTTTTGAAGTTAGAAATTAGTTTTGCATTTTCTTTATTAAGTATTGATTCTCCTTTCTATGGGGGTTGGTTTGTGAGGCTTTTTAATTCAATGCATTTGAAGGTTTTAATGTATTAAGTATCATTTTATGCACTAGATTTTGTATACAGTCATCTGTGCATAATGCACATTTTCCCTTTTTAGACGTATAATAGAAACAGAAAATTTAATGAAATTAATGATAAAGGTGATAAAACTCAAAACATCAGGTAGGATAGACACTTTTCCAGTTTGGAGTGTATGTTCATCTGGTGGGGGATAAAGGCACAGCCTTTAAGTAGAAGTGACTTTTAAGATAAGACCTAAATGAAGAATAGAAGTGAGATAAAATAATGGAGAGAATTTTTTTTTAAAGTTTTATTTTATTTATTTATTTCTCCTACCCCTTTGTTGTTTTTCACTTGCTATGTCTGTTGGCTTTCCTTGTTTCTTTAGTGGGCACCAGGAGCTGAACTCAGGACCTGTGGGAGGGAGGTGCCTAATCACTTGAGCCACCTCAGCTCCCTGCTTTGTTGGGTCTCTCATTCGGTTTTTCCTCCCTCAGTCTCTTGTTGAGTCATCCTGTTGCATCAGCTTGCCATGCCTGCCCATCGCATCAGCTCGCTGTCTTCTTTAGGAGGCACTGGGAACCTCTGCTCCCTGCTTATTGTGTCTCTCATTATTTTTTTCTTCTTGTGTCTAGTTGTGTCAGCTTGCCATGCCTACCTATTAGGATAGCTCACTGTCTTCTTTAGGAGGCACCGGGATCTGAACTAATGACCACCGATGTGGTAGGTGGGAGCACAGTTGCCTGAGCCACATCCATTTCCCAAGGGAGAGAATATTTTTTGAAGAGGTAAGAGGAAGTGCAAAATCCTGGTACTTTTAGGAGAAGAGACAAAAGCGTGGCCATGAGACCTGTACTACATCAAGATGAGAGACAACTGACAGATAAGAAAACCTTTTCAATAGTTGAGTGAGTTATTTTCTTTGAGAAAAATTGATGGACATTCGGTTTTTGTAATTGATAAACCATTTGTTTCATGAAAAATTTAATTATTACTTTAATTATAAGTTTTCATTTTTAATTTCTCTTTCAATTATCTTAGACTTCCAGATATATTGCTAGTTTGGTCCCTTGATTTCTTTTAAAAGCCATCAAGTTTGCATGAGATACAAAAATTTATTGCCTAATTTATCTCTATTTTGAGTTTGGATATTTATATTTTATTTTAGCAATTGGATGTTTTTTCCAATGTTAGTAGCTTTTGAAATTCTTCAGTGCAGTGATCATTATAAACTTGTTCTTAACATTTCATATACCCTTGAAAAGAGCTTTACCTCACCTTTAATTTGAATTTTTAAAATTCTGCTTAATCTTTTGGCATTTAATGTATAATAATGTATAATATGTGTATGTGTATGTTTTTGAATATATGCCAGTATCCCTATTCAAATTCTGCTTCCATTTAAAATACCTTTATCTGAATGTATGTTTACTTTTTTTATGTTACTTATTGGTTGTATCATGTCACTTCTTGGTAATGCTGCTATTTTCGTTTTTTAAAAATTTTAGACTTACAGAAATATAACGTAAGCTAAATAGGTTCAGAGATATTTTCAAATTTGCTTTATTCCATGCTTGGAACTCATCCTGTCAAGAACAAGGCACATGACAAATTTTAATTTAATGCATTATTATATTTTTCAGAAAAAACATTTAGATTGGAAGAGGAATTAAGCACTTGCAACCTAGTATTTTCTTGCAAATCCAAAAACTTAAGAAGAATGCTTTTATTTTCTTTCTTTGGCTTCAATTTTTCAAATTTTGTTTTCAAGTTTTGCTTACTATATTGCAAGTAAAATGATGCTTATATTGACTAGAAAAATATTATGATTTCTTCTAATTAGGGATATTACACTAAAAGAGGTTTGCTTGTAAGGACATTCAAGGAGTAAAACTTACGTGGTGTGGGGTTGTTGTTCTGGATTCAATCTGTGTTTAAGGAGGTTAATTTGAATAAAATTCAGATCAAGAAGATGCAAAAATGCTTGGACCTTAATTGCTTACCGTTAGCTTGATATTTAATTCCTGGACTTCAATATTTTTTACTTTTTGGAGAACAATGTAATTCTTTTGAATGAGTCACTGAAGACTTGTCTCATTTGTCTCTTCCTCAGAGTGTAAATTAATGGGTTCAACATGGGAGCAATGGATGTCAGCAGTACTGACACACTCATTAATAGTCACTGTTCCCTTTGCTGAAGGGTTGATATGCATGAAAATGCAGCTGCCTTAGGTATGGAAACCACAACCATATGTGACAAACAGGTGGAAAAGGCCCTTTTTCTTTGCTGGGAAGAAAGGAATCTTAGAATATTCTTGACAATGTTTATAAGGGACAGAGCAATACACGTAAGGGTCAGAATCAAGGTCAGCGCTGCACAGATATTACCCAACTGCACTATGCACCATGTGTCTGTACATGAAATCTTCAGTATAGGGTAAGCATCACAGCAAAAATGATCAATGACATTAGAGTCACAGAAAATCAAGTTTATGTACAGTGTAAGTGGTGTGAGTACAAGCAATAGACCAGTCATCCAACAGCAGAGGACGAGTCTCCTGCAGACTCTGCTGTTCATGATGGTTATGTAATGCAGAGGTTTGCAGATGGCCACATAGTGGTCATCAGCCATGATGATCTGGAGAAAAAACTCTGTTACTCCAAAGACATCAAAAAAAAATATTTGTATCAAACAAATAGTGTAAGTGATTGACCTGTCACCTGTTGCTATGTTATGGAAATAGCTAGTGTTACAATCAGATGTAAATCAAATTTCTAACAGGCAGAAATTTTGTAGGAAAAAATACATGGAACTTTTAAGGTGGCAGTCCACTAAAGTGAGGAATGTGATGGTCAGATTTTCAGTTACACACAACATGTAAGTGAGAAATAGAAAATTAAAAATTGGAATCTGAAGTTGTGGATCATCTGTCATTAACAAAAAAATTAAAGTTGTTTTTGTGTGTTTTTTCATCCCTGACTACTGCATTTTACCCAATCTTCATGTAAAATTTAGAGATATTTTATTTGAATGGAGTGGTAGTCCAGTAAAATAGCAGTAAACAGTAAAAACTAGAGCCAGCAAGCTATGTCACTTGTATTTGAACCTATAAATTAGTAAATATTATTGCCTAAACTCTGGTGGCCCTAGGTCCTCAATTATATATTTTATTTTTTTCTTTTTAGTAGATAGGTGATAGATTTTTAAATATATTTTAAAAATTATTCTACCATCCCAATTTCCCTTTTTATTTCACATTTTGATTGTCTATCCAGTGTCAGATTTTCCCATGTGATTACTATTTGTTATGATTCACATTATTTTTTTTCCATCTATGAATTCTTCTCTATTTTAAAGGTGAATATTTAAACCTACAAATTTTTGTTTCATGTCTTTCCTTGAAGATTTGGTCCTTGATAAAATATAAATATCTAACAAATAATTTGGACTCTGATTTCAGGTTTTATTGATCTACCTGCAACTTGAATTTTATATTTCACTACTATGACCAAAATTTTGTACTTTTCTTGTTTTGTTTTGTGTTTTAAAGGGCAGATTTTACATTGTTGGATTGTACCTCTGTCATACCCTATATTTCTCTGCTATTGTGCAATTTATACTCAGTGTCCACTGGGATACACAATACAAACAATATTTTAATGCAGAATTTATATGCTACATATGAAGAAATTCTTTTGTCCAAGGATATACAGCTGAAAAAAAAAACACACATTTTTTTTATGCTTTCAGTCTGCTTAGTTAAGTATGGAAAACACCCTAACACCTTGTTGTCAGTATCAACAATTTTAAAATCAAATTTAAATTACTAAATATTTCTCTAATCACTGCCTGTCTTTATTCTATCCCTTGATTTTAGATGTTGTATCAGCAACATTATGAATGGAGTAGACCTCTAGCCACATATCTGTCAGTCAATACCTGTTTAAGTGGAACATAAGCTCTTTGTATCCTATATTTCTTTTCTTACCACTCTATATTCCTTATAATAAAACTAATAGATCTTACCAATGGTAGATCTTGTAGTAAGTGCTTCCCATGAATCATCTGTCTGGAAAATATATCCCCTCCTATTTACTCCAACTTTACTTCCCAGTCCTCAAAATTACCTGGATAAAACTACTTATTTATGATTTTTACTTTGAGCATAACTGCCACTGGAAACTCTTTTAAAACTCCATTATCTGTATTGACTGCTTTTCATTTGTGCCACCATAATAAATAATATTTAATTTATCTTAGCACTTTGAAAAAGTAAGTTTGATGAAATGACGTACTGTTGACTTTTTTATTGGGATGTCTATCACAACTAACACAAGCTTAAACTTATAGTCAATGCCTAAGAAATATTGTTTTATTAATACATTTGCTGACACTTTCAAAGCTCCCTCCTAGGAGTTGTGTAGAACTGTCCTAGTCTGCTGACACCAAAAGTATGTCCTTTGGACAGCTTTTAGTTCTTTCTCCATTGTTTTTGTGAGACCACTGAGCTCTTCCTGTTAGTCCAACGTCATCTCCCCACAAACCCTATGTTAATTTTTATATAATTAAAAGTTCAACTTTTTTTAGAGGAAATAAGATTGTGCTAGAATAGACAGCAATTGCATTTTCATTCTATAGTTCTTTAAGTTTTAACCAACAATTAATTTATTTTATGCATTATAAATCTTACTTTAAAACAGATGTATTTTGATGTTGATTATTTTTAAGCTTACCTTTGGAATTTTTCGTTGTTGAAATGTTGCTTAAAATGATTTCAATTGTAGGCTTTTCTTACAGGTTTTGTTGAAAATATTTTGTAGCTGAAAAGTACTTCTCTAATGAGGCTTTCTTAAATCAAATACAGAGTTTTGGGTTAAATAAACAGAATTTGAATCCTTACCAGCAATGCTTAAAGCAGTCCAATATAAATATAATGTAAGACAGATATGTAATTTAAAACTTTCTGATAGACTCATCAAAGTAAATTTTAATAGCAAATTTTACTTAACACAATATATCCATTTCAACGTGTAGTCAATATAAAATTATTAATGAGATAGTTCAATTTTTTTTCATACTA
>JAQZBX010108286.1:0-10569 GCA_029593785.1 Cabassous unicinctus
CTTTCATCAGAAACCATGGAGGTGAGAAGACAGTGGTATGATGTATTTAAGGTGCCAAAAGAGACAAATTGCCAAACAAAAATTTGTATCTGGCAAAACTGTCCTTCAAAAATGAGGGAGTTTAAAGACTTTATAGACTAACAAAACCTGAGAGAATATGTTATCAAAAAACCAGATCTACAAAGGAAATGCTACAGCCTGAAAGGAAAAACATGGATGTGAGACTTGAAGAAGAATGAAGAAATGAAGATTATAAGGAAGGGTGAACCAAAGGATAAAAAGAAAAACAATAATAAGATATGATGACAGAAAACCAAAGGATAAAATGGATAAAATAAGTAATGCTTTCACAGTAATAATATTCAATATTAACAGATTGAATTCGCCAATCAAAAGACATTGACAGAGTGAATTAAAATTATGGGGCATCTATATGCTGTCTATAAGAGAGTCAACTCAGAGATAAGGACACAACAAAGATGAAAGTGAAAGGGTCAAAAAGGTATTCCATGCAAATTATAACCTTTAGTAATGATACTAATATTGGACAAAATAGATTTTAAATGCAAAATTATTAAAATGAATGAATAAAGTCATAATATATTAATGAAAGGGGAAATTCACAAGGAAGAAATAACTATAATAAATATTTATGTCCCTATTCTAGGTGCCCCAAGATACATGAGGCACACACTGGCAAAGTTAAAGGAAGTAATAGATGTCTTCACAAAAATATTTGAGGATTTCAATATGCCACTCTCAGCAAAGGATAGAACATCTGGACAAAGGATAAAAAAAGGATACCGAGAGTTTCAATAATATGGTAAATGAGCTAGACCTAACAGACATTTAAAAAGCATTACACCCCAAAACAGCAAAAAATATATATATATTTTTCAAGCATTCAAGGGTCCTACTCCAGGATAAACTACATTTTGGGTGACAAGACAGGTCTCAACAGATTTAAATACTTTGAAGTTTTACAGAAAACTTTATCTGAACATAAGGAATGAAGCTGGAAATCAATAACAGATAGAAAAAGGGAAAATTCATAAATATATGGACACACACTTAAATACTCACTCTTAAATAATCAGTATGCTAATGAAAAAATTGAAGAGAATTCAGTAACTATTGTGAGATGATTGAAAACAAGAACACAGGGTATCAAAATCTATGAGATACAGCAAAGGCAGTGCTGGGAGGGAAATTTACACTTCTCACTGCTAATATTAAAAAAGAAGAAACAGTGAAATTCAAAGAGCTACCTGCACATCTGGAAAAACTAGAACAAGAACAGCAAACTAATACCAAAACAAGTTGAAGGAAAGAAATAATAAAGATCAGAGGAGAAATAAAATTGAGGGGAAAAAAAAAAAAGAAAACTCATCTTTGATGTAAAGGTAGTGGACACCAGAGGTTCTGAGAGATGGAAGAGGGAAGAATAAGTGTAATATTGGGGCATTTTCAGGACATTGAATTTGTCCTGCATGACATTGCAGTGATGGATACAGGCCATTGTATATTTTGTCATAACTTACAAAATTTTACTGGACAAATTGTAAACTATAATGTAAACTGTAGTCCATGGTTAGTAGCAATATGGGTTCATAAATAGTAACAAATGTACCACAATTGAAGGATGTTGTGAATGTGGGAATGTATGGGAGGGGAGGGAGTGCGGCATATCAGAATCCCTTATATTTTTATGTAACATTTATGTAATCTAAATCTTCTTTTAAAATACATATAAAATTAATATAAAGAAAACAATAGAAAGGATCAACAAATCCAAAAGTTGATTATTTGAGAAGATAAACAAAATTTACAAACTCTTTGTTAGACTGAAAAAGATAAATCAGAGAACATGCAAATAAATAAATTCAGAGAAATGGTGGAGGATATTACCATTGACCAGATAGATATAAGAGAGAGCATAGATGGTACTATGAACAACTGTACACAAAGAAAAACTAGAAAATTTGGAGAAGATGGACATATTCCTAGAAACACATGAACTGACTACACTAATCCTAGAAGAAATTGAAGATCTCAACAAATCAACCTCAAGTAAAGAGATTGAAAAAATCACTATAAACCTCCCAAAGATGAAAAGCCCAGGACCAGATGGCTTCACAGATGAATTCTTCCAGTCCTTCAAAGATGATCTAATACCAATATTTCTTATGCTCTTCTAAAAATTGAGCAGAAGGAACCCTACCAAAGTCATTCTATGAAGCCAACATCACCTTAATACCAAAACAAGATAAAGATACTACAAGAAAAAGAAAATTGCAGACCAGTATCTCTAATGAACATAGATAAAAAATCCTCAAAAAAATTCTTGCAAACTGAATGCAAAATCACATTAAAAGACTTAGGCATCACGATCAAGTGAGTTTTATCCCAGATATGCAAGTGTGTTTCAACAGAAGAAAATCAATTAATGTAATAAACCACATTCCTAAATTGAAGAAAAAGCACACAATATTTTGGATTGGTGCAGAAAAGGCATTTGATAAAATATAGCATCTTCTCTTGATAAAAACACTCCAATAGATAGAAGTAGAAGAAAGCTTTAACAATATGTTAAAATGCTTGTATGAAAAAACCTATAGCAAGCATTGTACTCCATGGTGAAAGACTGAAAGCTTTCTTTTTTGTATCAGGAAGAAGACAAGGATGCCCATTTCCACCATTGTCATTCAATATTGTGCTGGAAGTTCTAGACAGAGCAATTAGGATAGATAAAGAAATAAAAGGCACTCAAATAGGAAAGAAAGAAATACAAGTTTTGCTATTCCCTTGTGATATGATCCAATATCTAGAAAATTCTGAAAAATCAACAAAAAGTTACAAGATGTAATAGACAAGTTCAACAAGTAACGGGATAGAAGATTTATATGCAAAAGTCAGTAGTATTTCTATACACTACTGATGAGCAAACTGAAGAGACAATCAGTAAAAAATTCCTTTTATAATCATGACTAAAAGAGTGAAATATTTAAATATAAACTTTAATAAAGAGATAGAAAAGCCATAAAGGACCTGTACTCAGAAACTACAAACCAAAACTTAAATAAAGGGAAGGGCATTTCCAGTTCATGGATTAGAAAATTAAATACAGTAAAGGTGTCAATTCTACCCAAACTGATTTATAGAATCAAAGCAATACACAAAAAATCCTAACAAACTTTTCTGCAGAA
The DNA here is from genome assembly GCA_029593785.1 of Cabassous unicinctus. Classification (NCBI taxonomy): domain Eukaryota; kingdom Metazoa; phylum Chordata; class Mammalia; order Cingulata; family Chlamyphoridae; genus Cabassous; species Cabassous unicinctus. Next base: position 3,207 of record JAQZBX010108286.1, read on the forward strand.
AGGGAAAAGCCAATTATCGAAATTATTTGGAAGGGTAAGGGGTACCAATAGCTAAAAATGTTTTAAAAATGATGAATGAAGGGTTGGAGGACTCTCAATCCTGATTTTAAATCATATTACATAGCTACAGTGGTAATAAAATATAAAATAAAATAAATAAAATAAAATAAATAAAATGAAATAAATAAAATAAAATAAAATAAAATAAAATAAAACAAATAAAAATTTAAAAAGTAAAAAGGAAAAAAAAAGCATGGTAGTAGCATGCAGACAGATTAACCAATGAAATCAAATTGAGAGTGCAGAAAGAGACACTCACATCTATGGTCAATTGATTTTTTACAAGGCTGACAAACCCACCCAGCTTGGCCAATATAATGTATTCAACACATGGTTCTGGGAAAACTGGATATTCATATCTAAAAGAAAGAAAGAGGACACCTTATTAAAAAATTAACTCAGAATGGATCAAATACCTAAATACAAAAGCTACAATCATAAAAATTCTAGAAGAAATTTAGGGAAACATTTTCATGACTTTGTGGTAGATTTGAGGAGGAAATTTGCAATAGCAAGTAAAGAATCAAAGACCTAGTAATAAACTGAACCAAAGATGTTAAGGAATTGTACACAGAAAAATAGACACCATTGTTAAAGGTAATCCAAGAAAACTTAAATACAAGGAAGAAAATTCTCTGTTCCTGAATAGGAAGACTAAAGATCACTAAGATATTTATCCTACCCAAATGGATTTATAGATTTAACTCAATCCCAATAAAAATTACACCATTTTCAACTGAATTGGAAAAGCTAACTATAAAACTTATTTGGAAGGGCAAGGGGCCCAGAATAGCCAAACACAAAAGAAAAATGAATTGGAGTAATCACAGTACCTGATTTTAAAACATATTACAAAGCTACAGTGGTCAAAACTCCATGGTATTGGCACAAAGATAGACATACTGACAAATGGAAGAGAACTGAGCATTCTGATACAGATCCTCACATATATGGTCAACTGATATTCAACACGGCCACCAAGCCCACTGAACTGGAAGAGAATGGCCTCTTCAACCAATTGTCCGTGGAGAACTGCATATCCATGTCCAAAACATGAGAGAGGTTCACCACCTCATGCTGTATACAAAAAATAACTCAAGATGGATCAAAGATCTAAATAAAATGCCAAGAGTATAAAGCTCCTGGAAGATAATGAAGCGAAGCAACTACAAGATCCTGTAGTAAAAAATGGTTTCATAAACCTTACACCCAAAACATGAGCAATGAAAGAAAACATAAGTAAATGGGACCTCCTCAAAATTGACAGCTTTTATACCTCAAAGATGTTTGTCAAGAAAGTGAACAGGCAGCCTGCTCAAGGGGAGAAAAACAGATTCTGTATATTAATTTTTTCTTCATGGAAAGTTATTTATGCCCCTCTCCAAACCCAAAATCTAGTCTCATATAAAGGAAGAGTTTTAGAATGAAAATTCTACACCCACTTCCTCACTCCAACTTTTGAATAAAATTGGGGAAGCAGAGCAGGAATGTGAGGAAGTGGGTGAAGAGCTTTCATTCTAAAACTCTTCCTTTATATGAGACTAGATTTTGGGTTTGGAGAGGGGCATAAATAACTTTCCATGAAGAAAAAATTAATATACAGAATCTGTTTTTTTTCACAACATTGTTTGTTAATGTATTAATGAGGCAGTACTCCTCATTAATAATCTCTGTTTTCACTCAGGGTTAATATATCAAATAAAATTTAAGATTGAAATAGGAAAATTAGGTACTAGCACTGCAAATTATTTTGGGAATGATGAATCCTATAGATGGAAATTTTTCAATGTCACCTGAAGACAGCATGGTCTTTGCATGAAATCCATGTTTCTTTTCTTCAAAAAAGGAGGTGGGGAAGGACATTTGGCCTCCCTTCCCCATCCATCATATTACTTCAACCTCCCTCCTCTATCTTGTTGACCAGTAAATGACCACACATGAATAATAGTAAAAAGCTTCTGTCAGGGAACTATCTCTTATGCCACCAACATCCTGTGATCTTGAGCTTCAGGAAACATTAGTAGAGGTATATGTATATGTACATATATATTATTCTAGGAAGAAAACACATTTTAAAACAGGGAAACTTTAACTTATGTTGCTAAAAGACTTGAAACCATTAAATGTCTCTCTCTTCAGTCTCTGAGCCTGGGTAAAGAGTGACATAAAGACCATTAATTCAGCAATGCCAACTAACCAACTCTGGGGTGCCAGTTCCAGGTGGGCACACTACTGTGCTGAACAGATTTGACTTCATGAAACTTACTGTACAGGGGAAGGCCTGTTTTTCTCTCTTTCACCTGGTTCTTTTCACCTCAAGTCTGTGTGGTGAAATGTAGGGCCTGGGTACTATACTGCCCCCATATATTAAGGAACTAAACACAATGTGTTGGGAGAACTGGGGATAACTTATCTGGGAAGCTAATTTATTTGCTCATATGAGTTGTAGGAACCAATTCCCTCTGTCTTGTTCTGCCAAGGATATCTTCCCATAGGTGTTGCATAAATAGATTTTGTACTTGGTAAGACACCAAATAAGGCAGTTACAAAACTAAATTTCTAATATGTTACATGGGTTTCAATTCTGGAAAAAACAAAACAAATAAATGAATAAGGATTTTAATAAATGAAAAAGAAATGGTAAAGGGAAAAATTGTGGATATCAAAAGGATTGTAGCAAGCTATAAAAAATGAGCTGTTTAAATTAAAAGATAGAAACTTCAGGAAATAAATAGAAACATTCAGAGTTTAGTTAATAATCAGAACACAGAATCTCAAATTATAACTATGACACTTTCAGCTCTGCATTCAGAGGCCCTTTTTCAGTCACAGAAAAAAAATGACCATTTCATGGTTTCCTTCCCAAGGAATTTTCCAAGGTTTCCTTTATATCCTTAGCCCACAAGCCATAGATAAAGGGGTTCAGCATGGGTGTGAGTACAGTGTGCATCACCCAGCTTGTTGCATGTGCATGTGTGTTCTGCAAATCAACAGCAACAAGCTGCAGTCCTAGACTTTATAGAAATTTAAGGAGGGAACAGTTGATAAATATTTTATATTTCCTCTGAGATGATAAGATTACACTTACATAGGTACAGTCTTAGAGTAAGAGAGAGTATCAAAATGAGGGGAATCAAACCCTGCAGCACAGCTGCAAAATGCATTACTGTGTCATGGATGGTGATGTCATCCCAGGTATGTTGGACCATTTGGTTAAAGTCAAAGAAAATATGGAATATATGAAGCCATGTATCTTTACTACAGTAATACACACATCCCAACAAACATACAAACACACACTCACACACAAACAGCACACCATGGCCTCATTGGGCTATGTTAATAACATGCTTTTCTCACCTCCATCCACAATAATTTGGCTAGGAATGAATACACATCACACCGACAGCATCAGATTACCTCTCCAAAATACTTTGAAATGGTATACAGATACCCTAGGTGGGATGACTTCCCTGGGTATATAAACTAGGGTTTCATTTTAGCATGACCATTTTCTGTGCTGTGTTTAAAAAAAATGACATAAATATTGCCCAATAATCAGAAAGACAGAGAAATGAATGAAATGTAGTTGTGGGAAACGAAAATGTAAGCCAAGTCACTCCTGAGGTGACAGTGATGAAGAGAAAGCTTCTTTTTTTCTGGTTGTATTCCAACAATGAATATATCCATTTGATGCCCAGAAAACCTAATAAAATAGCAAAAGAACTTTGTTCAAAAGACAAAAACAGTGATATCATTTTTCAGAGTCAAGTCACTTTATAGAGTGAACACTCTAAGAGTAAAATGAATGAAGTCTTAAGCCAGCAATTTACAAACGAAAATATACAAAACACAACAAAAGTTGGAAAATATTTATATGAAGCAGCAGAAGGCTTTTTAAGATGATATGAAATGGAAAGATTTTGGAATTCACAGTTGTTTTAGTTTCCTTATTGCTAAAGCAATACAATGCAATGGGTTGTCTTAAAATTGGGACTTTATTGGCTCATGGTTTTGAGGCTAGAAGAGGTGCAAACCAAGGCATCTTCAAAGTGATGCATTCTCCCAGAAGACTGTGGTGCTCTTGGACTGGATGCCAACAACCCTTGCCCTTGTACATGGCTGCCTTTCTTGGCATCTCCCTTCTCTTTAAGTTCTCTTGCCTTTCAGCTTCTGGCTACTCCCTCTGTGACTTTATCTGTCTGAATTTCATTTTGCTTTTAATGGAATCAAACGCTAAGATTAAGATCCATCTTGATTGAGCTGGTTCATGCCTTAAATGAAGTAACTTCATCAAAAGGACCTACTTAAAATTGGTTCATACCCACAGGGATAGAATAAGTTTCAGAAAATGTTTTTCTGAGGTATATAGTTCCAAAACTGAACAACAATCTCTGATTTGAATAATCCATAGTCACTTTTTAAATTTGGATAGGAACTGAATCATTCTAAATCTTAATTTCTTCACCTATATGGTAGATATCATTCATCCTTTTAATAAGGTTTATAAATGTTTCCAATTCAAGTTAGAAGCTTATCACAATTTCTTTCTATCAGTAAATTAATAGTTACCAATAACAATAAGATGAAGGTCTAAAATTTTTTCAGCTCAATTTTCTAACTCTCCATTTTTCCATAGTCTCTGGATCAATATATGATGTGAAATTTGCAGTCTCTGCCTCCTCTAGCTAATATTCACATTGATTTTGAGAGATTTTTCTGTATTACAAAGTATCCAAATTAATTTTGAGAGATCGTCAAATTCAAGAACTTAAAACATTAATTACTTCCCACTGGAGAATGAAACCAATATGCCATAGCCTCAATCATAAGCTGAACTCTCCATGACTGACCTGCCAACATCCTTTTTTACTGCATTCCACCTTTACCCAATTGATATCTAAGATATCAATCAATTGATATCTAAGACCTTGACATGCACCTTCACCAGCCCACTATTTTCCATACTCAGCGACTGTATAACCCTGTTTCTCTAAGTTTGGGTTCTCTCCCACTGTTCCATTTGTAATATTTTTACACCTCTTCCTTCTGGAAAATACCAACCTTAGTTCAAGAGAGCCTGTGGTCACCTCTTTTTTGAACTTTATTCTTAACACCTCCACATGAAGACAACAGCTTCTTCTCTGCACTGAATTTGGATATTAGGGACTATGATTGTGTGTTGCTTTCACTAAATTCCATGTATTTTCTCCTTGATATATTGTGAACACTTTGAGAGATATAGTAATATGCTACATACTTTCAAACACCCATATTTGTCATGTTGGTGCTTGTGATACAACAGTAAATAAATAAATACATATTGTGTGAATGAAATGAAGAATTTGAATTCACAAAAATTGCTACCCAAAACTCAGTAACCGAATAGATTTGGATAGTGAAAGATTATTTAGATTATTCCTATTATGGGTCATTAAATAAATATTCATTGAAATTCATATATATAAACATCAATACACAGATATATAAAAACATACACACATAAACAATATATAAACTCATTTTTAATGCTATTTAAATGCAAGTTGCCAATTGCAATTGTTAATCTAGTTCCTACTCACATCTTAAAATATGAGAAATGGCTTACCAATATCTACCAAAGAAAAACTGCAAAAGATTTTACTTTCACTACACCTGTAGGTTAATATAGAAAGAATTGATTTTAACAGTATTGAAGGTGCCAAAAAATGAACATGGTTTTACAGGCAAAATACAGAAAAGGCCTCCAAATTCTTTCCCCTTGGTTGTATATGCCATTCCTTTGGGTATGGGTGTGATGGTAAATGTGAAGGATCACACTCTCATGTTTGTATTTAGTTATATAGCAAATAAGAATGGATTCTGGTGATGGAATAATTTTCTCAATTTTTAATGTAAAAGCAAGATTACACTGGTAGCCTTTACTTCCTAGGTGAAACATTAAGATAGACTCAGCCCCTCCTGAATGAAGACTTTGTGAACATAAGGAGAGCTGCTGCTGAATTTGAAACAATACAACTTCATGTTGTGCAAGGTAAACACGGTCATAACATCACTGTAGCCCCTAGGGTCTGAGCGTGAGCCTTAGTCAACAACCAGAAAGATATAAGGGGTCTCTGTCTTACAACTAAGAGAAATAGAACTCTACCATCTTGCTGAGGGATTCTGGAAGAGGATCTTGTGTTCCACATTGGGATGCAGCTTAGCCATCCCCTTGATTTTAAGGTGTGAAATGCTGAAACTGAACTAGACCCCACAATGCTAGGACTTCTCATGTGCAGAACTAAAAGATAATAAACAGAAGTTTTTTTATGCCTCTAAATATGTTGTAACCTATAAGTGCATTGTAACGATTATTGCATATCTCTAAATGTCTTTATGTCTTAATTAATGTCTTCTTTGGCCAAAATATAATAAAACAGCTTTGTTCCAATGAAGTTGTTCAGTGAAGGAATATGACAGGGGTGTAGTGATACTACAGGGTTGGGTGGTGTTGGCTTGACAGGGGGTAGGGTGGAGAGGGTGGGTTGGGTGTTAAATGGAGCTGGGGGAGGGTTGGGGAAGGAGCATGTGAACACTGGGGAATGGCAGGTACATGGTTGAAGCTAGAATGTTGGGAAAACTTTTGAAATCTTTTTTGGCAATATGACAAGGAATGGTTGCTGGGTTAGGATGTTCCAAGGGCGGGTGCATTCTGGACAGAGTGCACCTGTGGCAGGCTTCTGGGGAGTGTACGAGTGATAATTTTGTCATAATGTGTTGTATCAGAGGGTGGATACCCATATAATGAGAGGAAAGGAGTTGGACTCCCATCCTGGGGAGGCCCGTATGTTCTCAAATAGGCACAGAAGTTGTTTGGACAGTGGCTATTAAGGGAGGGCAGAGCAGTGTGTCAAGTCTTCAAAATTCTTGCAAGTAATTATGAATCTTGTACTTCAAGGAGTGAAGCCTGCTGGACATTGTGGGTTCTAAGGTGAAGGGGAGGGAGACATAGAATAGATAGGACAAGGGACATTTTGGGGACATTGGAAGTGCTCTACATGATCTTGTAATGGTGGATACAGGACGTGGTAAATTTCATCAAAAATTGATGAAGGTGTATGGTCTAAAATGTAAACCATAATGTAAACCATTGACCAAGGTTGGTAGCTATGGTTCAATATTTATACATCAGTTGAAAAAACATGTATCATCCACATATAAAAGGTTATTATTATGGGAAGGGGAAAAGGGGGGAGGATGTAGGGTAAAGGGAGTCCCCTGTATCCTCTATGTGATTTTACTGTGACCTAAAATTTCTTTG
>JAQZBX010108287.1:0-10566 GCA_029593785.1 Cabassous unicinctus
GACCCAAAGTGTTTCAAGACACATAAAACTCTTCACCCACTCAGTGGTGCACCAAATTGACCAATACTAAGGAGAAAAAAAGCAGTGGCTGGGAATGGCCCCTTTTAGATAATGGTCATTTTGAATCAAACTGCTTTCCACCACGGCCTCCATGGGAGTTTGGAGAATGCTGCGAAGGGCTGTGGGATTGAAAGGGTCGGGGAAGTTGGGGTTTGTGGGGATTGGGGCTCGGTTGAGGGAACAGGGGGCTTTCCCAGGGTCACTGAGGGGCGTGGAGGATGAGGAGTTGGGTGTCTGGAGGGTTTAAGGTCTGCGGGGGCGTGAGCTTCGGTAGACTCTAAGGGGGTTCCGGGTTCGCCCCAAAGGGTGCTGGGGAGTCCCGGGCCACATGATGTCAAGCTTAGGACGAGGTAGAGGAAATGTGAGTCTGGGGTGGGAAGTCCGGCTTCTCTCGGGGGTCCAGGCTGAAGGTATTCGGACTCCTGGGGATCCGAAGAGCTGGGCCGAGGAGGAGCTGGGGCCCAGATCTGTGAGAAATCCAGACTCCTCTGGGGGTCCAAGAAGTGGCCGGGCTCTGAGAGTCCCGGGGCTCTCGGAGGGCCTGGGCTTGGGTTCGGGGGGCCCAGCTGAGGGAAGCGGGGTCTGAGGGAGTTCGGGCTCCCCCAAGGGCCCCGGAGTTTGACGAACATTCTGGACCTGTGGGCCGCACCTGAAGAGCACCGGCGTCTGCGAGGTCCGCGGCTGCAAGAAGGAGATCTGCGGCTGGGCCCCTAATAAGACATCGAGGCTGCCGCTGCGAGTACTGCGCCGAAAGGAGGCCAGGGTCGAAGTCGGGGCCAGGCTGGCGCCGGAACCAGTGGTCGACTGGGCATTGGCCGCAAAAGCCATGGGCATGTTCAGGTCCCATGTGACCGACTGTTTGAGCGGCTGTGCAGCCGCCGCGTCGCCTACGCTCGCGTACTGCTCGGGAATGGGAAGCGGGTCCGAGGTGGGGTGAGAAGCAGCCATGTTGGGGGGACGCGCGCGGAAGCCGAGTGAGTGCCCGGGCGGAGGCCGGGCGCCAAGCGCGGCGCGTTGCCCGGGAGACGCATGAGGGGGGCGGGGCCGGGGCGTGAGCTTGGCGCCCGTATGGTGCGCGCGCAGCGGGATTGTCCCTCGGCGGTTGCCGTGGCGAGGCTGGGCGCGTTGCCGTGGAGACAGACTCAGCTGGATGGAGGAGCCCAGGCAAGCTGAGTTGCGCCGCCCTCTCGGCTAAGATTGCGGTGGCTCAGGCATGATAGCTCTGACTGGTAACCCGGTGAGCCCGGGGTGGCCGATTCTTCCCTGCGGCAAGTAGCCGTTACTATGGAAACAAGAGAGCCAGGCGATCGGAAACTCTGGCTCCGAGGTTGTGACCGGTGTTCTCTCCCCCAGATCCTCGCCCGACACTTGGCGGTGCGGCAGCTTCACGATCGAGCCCTCTCTCGGGAGTGGTGCCGGGATCTGGTCCAGAAAGGTAAGATCGTCGCGCTCTCGGACTAGCGGCAGGGGCCTGACCCCGAGCAGAGATCACACAACTTGGCTAATAAGTCCCTAACATCGCCACCTCCCCCAGGAAGCCTACTCAGCCCACTCCCGGAAGTGGCGTCTCGCTTTCCTCAACGCGTGGACTTTTGTTGCACGTTTATAAGCCAGTATTTACTGTATGCCTCCCGGTATTTGCCGACTTTTCCTAACACAACGAGATCGGAAAGACCAGCTTTCGGACTCTGCTTCGTGACCCTGGCCAAGTCCTTTTCCCCTCTCTACCTCACTTCTGCCGGTGTAAAATGGAGATATTAACTCTATCCACCATCTTGGTTAGGTTGTTATGAAGATCGAAGCAGAGGAGGGAAGCCAAGGCTGTAAAGTGGTGAAACTGAGCTCCTGGGAAGTTGCCATTTCTCCACCTCCTTCCCCCTGCTGCTAAACGTTGTTCGGGTCCCTGTGTCATTTCTTCAGGCGATCTTTGTGACTCCCTAGCCCCCAACCTGGAATAAAGTCCCTTCCTCTTCCAGTCCCACAATGCCCTGCATTTTAACTTCCCTAACAACAGGAAGAAGACTAGTTATCGTTTGTAGAGGACTCACTCTGTGTCAGACGCTGTTAAATACTTTACCTGGGTTTCTGTTTAATCCTCAGGACATCCTTTCAAGGTAGGCACTATAATATTATCCCTGCTTTCCAGGGATAATACACTGCCTGTTTAATTTCTGGCTCACCCAACAGACTTTGAGAGAAGAGGGGCTATGACTGTATTATACATTTCGATAGACCCAACACCTAACACTGTGCCTGATAAATATTTCTTGACCCAACACCTACAACCCTCCTCCCATCGATACCCTCACCTTCAAGAATAGTGTCTCCTCTGCAAACTTTTTGTCTTTGCCTGTCACCCATGAGGCACTGATTTGAGGGCCCCTAGTCTACTTCTCTGGGTTTTCTGTTTTGATGAGTATTGAGAACATGCCATAGCATTTAGGCTTCCAGCTGGGTTTGGGGGTCTTTTTCTCTGCCCTTCACATGACCATGGGAACAAACCAGGCCCACCTGCCTTTCCTGGGCCTGAGCCTTGTGCATTTAACCCTGGGGCCTGGTTGGTAGGATTTGCCTCTGCAGACTTCAGCCTTCCTGTCCATCAGCCTAGGAACCACCTCCTACCCAGTACCTGCCTGGAATTCTAGAGAAACATGGCCAGAGAACTCATCCCTTCTAGAATACCTATCAGTTGGAAGGCAGTGTCATAGTTGTTGGGGCCATTCCTTCATTCTACAAATATTTATCAAGCACCTACTTGCTGGAATATGGAGCTTGGCTCTGCAAGAGTGAAGATGGAAACAGTCATGTGCCAATAGAGCCCACGGACTCCTGGGGAGACAGGCTGTGATGGTTTGAAGTTATTTTAAGACTCTTCAATCTATTCCTGTGGGTATGGTACCCTTTGATTGCATTAAGTTCAGTTGAGAGGCCTTTGATCAGATTACTTGATAAGGTCATTTTAGGGCTTTTGATTGAACTGTCAGTGAAGAGTGACTCAGGTTGAGTCTCTGCCCTCTTGCTAGGAGACAGAGAGAGAGAAGACATCATTTTCAATCCTGCTGTAAGAGAGGACTCCATTGCCTATAGCTACAGAAAAGCAGAGAGGCCCAAAGAGACTGAGAGAAGAAGCGCAGAAAGAAACAAGCCCTATGCCTGGTTGCCCCGGCTGAATTCCAGGAGACAGTAGCTTCTGGGAAGAAGGACAGAGACCTCAGCTGAGGTTGGCGGCCATCTTCACCACGTGGCCAGACAACAGAACGGTAGCTGACTTTGGTGAGAAAGTACCTCTGATGGTGCCTGGATTTGGACATTTCACAGCCTCAGAACTGTAAGCTTTTACCCCAATTAAGTCCCCTTTATAAAAGCCTACCCATTTCTGGTACATTGCATCAGTGGCCCTTTGGCAAAGTAACACACGGGCATTAATCAAATAATCGCATAGATGGAGGTGAAACCACAACTTCGTTAAGTGTTGGGAAGAAGAGCACAGAGGACAACGCCTGGATCAGGGAACTCTATCACATGTAGGGGAGGGATGTGACCCAGGAAGTTTCCCCAAGAAAGAATCTGGACTCAGATTCTAAGGCTCCCCAGACTTCTCTCTCCAGTTCTCTGCTGAATGGAACAGATCAGGATCTGACAGGCTTGTAAGGAAAGTGGGTTCAGACTAAGAGAGCAGTCAGGAGCAAAGGCCCTGGGCTGGAGAGGACAGGATGTCTATAAGGAACTGCAAAGGGCTCCATGTAGCTGAGGCACTTCAGGAAGTGGGGCAGGCTAATGGGAGGCTGGAGAGAAAAGGGCAGGAGCCAGGCTGCAAATGGCCATGACAGCTGAGCTGAGGAGCTTGAACTTTGTCCAGTATTTTAAGCAGGGGAGCAAAACTTTGGCTCCTCATTTGTCTGTGCCTGGTAAGGACTGCGATTTGGGTTTGAGGTGTAATCTAAATCCGAATGCTCCCTTTTCAGTAAAATATGCAAAGATGTGCTCTTTTGGCAGCTTCGTTCAAGTCTGGGAGAGTGCGTGGCCTAGGATTCCTTAGGAGAAGGCAGGGGTCTGCCTCTCCCTCTCTCCCTGGGGTGCCTGCCACAGGTCTGCTATGGGCAGCAGGGTTGTGCTGGTGTGGCTAATCTTGCAGCCCTCTGCCCCTCTGCACTTGCTCCCGGGGGCTGCTCACCTCCTCCAGGAAGCCTTCAGCCACTTGCTTTCCCAGGCCTTCCTTAGCAACAAGGTGCAAAAGCATGTTTAATGATGGTGGCTTTTGTAATTTGACATCAGTTTCACATGGACACATCCTTTCTCTTCAAGAGCTGGTGCTTGGGAGTGGGGGGAAAGCTCTTCCACTCCCCTCTTTTTACCACCCCTCCCATGACTCCCAGCACAGTGGGTTCTGGTTCCATGTCACTGGTTTGGTCTCATGATTTGGGCATAAAGTTAGAAGGCCGAGGCGGGAAATGTTGCAGGGGGGTGTCCCCGAGAGGGGCTTGAAGGAAGGAGATTTTGAGGGGAGGCAGGATTCCTAAGGAATCCTAGGCCCCATTTATGAGCCTAAATGGGGAGTCAGGCCAGGATACCACTGAGTTACACAAGTTAGCCTGCCAGCTTAGAACTGGGGGGCCCCTCAGGAGAGGACTTGGGGGCTTGCCCTCTGTCCTGTTCAGGCAGTGCACATTAGACTCCCTGAGAAGCATGCGGAAAATGCAGAGTCCTGGTCTTCACCTGGAGAGTCAGACTCAGTGGTCCGGGGAGGGGCTGGGGTATCTGCATTTTGAATGAACCCTCTGGATGAATCTGCCTGCTTACGCCCATCTGCCCATTTCCCAAAATTCCCCTGGGGTTGGCCTGCTGCCCTGTAAATGTCCCCTCCTTCTCTGCCATTTTCCATGGACTCAGCGTAGCAGAAAGTTACAGCCCTCTCTCCTCACAGACCGCTGACCCCGCCGCCTTGATGACAGCACCCCCGTGTGCCTTCCCGGTTGAGTTCCGGCATCCCTCGGTCCACGGCCTCTCCCAGATCACAAGCAGCCTGTATATCAGCAGTGGGATGGCTGCCAACAACAAGCTCATGCTGTCCAGCAGCCACATCACCACGGTCATCAACGTCTCAGCAGAGGTGGTGAACACCCTCTACGAGGACATCCGGTACATGCAGGTGCCAGTTGCCGACGCACCCAGCGCACGCCTCTACGACTTCTTCGACCCCATCGCCGACCACATCCACGGCGTGGGCCTGGAGCAGGGCCGCACGCTGCTCCACTGCGCCGCCGGCGTGAGCCGCTCGGCCACCCTCTGCCTGGCCTACCTCATGAAGTACCACGCCATGTCCCTGCTGGACGCCCACACGTGGACCAAGTCACGCCGGCCCATCATCCGGCCCAACAATGGCTTTTGGGAGCAGCTCATCCACTACGAGTTCCAGCTGTTTGGCAAGAACACGGTGCACATGGTCAACTCCCCGATGGGCGTGATCCCTGACGTCTACGAGAAGGAGGTCCGTTCGATGGTTCCACTGTGAGCCATCGCGGCCAGCCCCTGCACCGGTGTCAGAGGGGCAGATCTTCCGTTGACCTACACCAAGGTCTGAACTTGAACCTTCAGCTTTTGCTGATGCAGAAAACCAGATGATGCCTTTTAGTAAGGGCAAGAAAGAAGGGAGGGTTATAATCCTTATCTTTAAAGATGAACCTTGCTAAATGGAAGATGGTGGAAATAAGTTTCCCACCCTGGGAGTAGAAGGTCATGGCCACAGGGATCTGGCCAGGGAGAGTGAGGAGGCAGGGGATGCCCAGCTCTGATTGCCCTGCCAGCAGCACTCAGTGCACGTGGCAGGCCTGGAATCCTGCAGCCCTCTCCTACACTGACTCACTTGGGAGCGGCTCCACCAGAATCCCACATCCTTTTGAACCCAAAGCCAGAGCCTTAGGCATCATGACATGTCCTGTGCTTTCAGTCATTGCTGGCCTATGGACAAGCAACCCTCTGCAATACTCCAGGGTTCCCTCTTCAGCCACAGCAGCCCAACTCCGGTTTTCTAGATTGAACTTGTACATAAGTTTGTTTTCAAAGAAAGCATTCTACTATATAAACTTTAAAAAAATTCTTTGGAGTGCTATTCTAGACAGCCAGGTCTCAAAGTGCCCTCGGCAGTCCCCCACCAGCCTTTGGTGAAAGGCAGTGTTAGCCGCCTTCTCCGGAGCACGTGCCTGTGTGGGCAGGCCTGACGTCAGACCCCATGAGTTCTCAGGGGACCTTAGCTTGGAAAGCTGGAGCTGCAGACTGGGGCCCAGCTCCATCACCTCTGCCCCTCCCTGGGTGGCCAGGGGCCTCTTGGTGCCTCAGTGTCCTCACCCGTCAGAGCAGTGACAGCCCTCCTCTCTCAGGGTGGTGGAGAGGATTACACGGTTCCTTAGCCTGGTGCCTGGCACGGGGTGCGCACCCAGTGTAAACAGCAGCTCTTGTTATCAGTGCTACTCTTTGGGCTGCTGGTTAGGGCAACATGCTCATCCTCAGTGATGGCATTTCCCCCATCTGTGCACAGCCCTTTATTGTTTACAAAGTGCTCTTGTAAAAAATCCTGGGGTGGAAGACTGAAAACCAAACAAACGGTTTAAGGTCCTTTCAGACCTGACCTCAGGGGAGGCCTAGATTGAGAAGCCTCTGCAGCGATCCCCACGGGTCCCAGAAGCACCCCCCCAGAATGCCTTGTATAGGATCACTGACCATTGGAGCTGGTGCCCCAGTCCGGCCAAAGGTACAAACAAGTGGGCCCCACCAGTAGGCCCCGGAATCCAGGATTGTCCAAAATCCCCCAGGTGCCTGGGATCTGCCGTGAGACCAGCTGGAACGATCCAGACATTTTCAGAAAATACCTGAGACAAATAAAAGTGGCGCAGAGCTGCGGGCCCAGGGCCTGGAGGAGGCCAAGTTCCCTTTCTCTCCAAACCTACTTCCACCCCCATTTCCACAAAGATAGTACCCAGGCCCCTAGTATGGGATGAGGGGGAATGAAAATCACTGCTCAAGACCAGTCTTCTCATAGTAGAGATGGAAAAACAGTCCCAAAAGACACCAAGGTTGCTGTGACAGCCCTCGCTAGGCAGCCTTTCTGGCAGAATCCCTGATGGAAGATGTCTTTTAAAGCATTTGAAAAAAATTTTTAAAGAAATATGTTTGGATATATATATATATACACACACATATATATTTATGTACACACACACTTTTTAAAATTTCTAAACATAAAACTGACTTCTTTTGGATGTACAATTCTATGAGTTTGAACCCATGAACTACCACCACAATCAACCCAAACAATTACATCACCCCTAAAAATTCCCTCATGCTTCCCCTTTGTAGTCAAGCCCTTACACCACCCCAGCCTCTGGCAAACACTGATCTATTCTCCGTCCCTATAGATTGGCCTTTTCTAGAATGTCACATAAATGTCATCATACATCATGGGACCTTGGGAGTCTGGCTTCTTTCATCCACGTTGTTGCTTTTTAAGGCAAAATACCCTTCCATTGGATCAATGGACCAGTTTGTTTTACATTCATCCATCGAAAGATATTTGGGTTGTTTCCAGTTTGGAACTATTATGAATAAAGCTGCTATAAACATTTATGAGTTTTCATTTCTCTAGGGTGTGAGCCCAGGAGCTGGATTGCTGGGTCATATGATAAAGGTATGTTTAATTTTATAAGAAACTGCCCAGCTTTTCCAGAGTGGCCATACAGTTTGTATTCTCACTAGCAATGGAAGAGATCCAATTTCTCTGTGACCTCACCAGTACTTTGTACTGCCAATATTTTTTATTTTAGCCATTCTGATAGCCATGTAGTGATATCTTATTACGGTTTAATTTGTATTTCCCTAAAGACTAATGACGTTGAGCATCTTTCTGCCTTCTATATATCTCCTTTGATGAAGTGTGCTGTTTTAGTTTCCTTGGCTGCTCAAGCACATACCATACAGTGGGTTGGCGATCAGCTCATGGTTTTGAGGCTAGGGGAAGTCCAAATCAAAGCATTATTGAGGTGATGCTTTCTTCCCAAAGACGCGTTCTGAAACTGGCTGCCAGTGATCTTTGGTCGTAGGCTCCTCTGTCACATTGCAATGTACATGGTGGCCTCTCCTGGTCACTCCCTTCTCTTCTGGGTTCTGTTGACCTTCAGCTTTTGGCTGCTCCCTCTGGCTTTTGCTATCTGAATTTCAGCCTGCTTATAAAGGACTCTAGTGATAGAATTAAGACCCATCCTGACTGAGATGGGCTATACCTTAATTGAAGTAATCTCATCAAAAGGTCCTACTTACAATGGGTTCATGCCCACAGGAATGGATTAAGTTTAAGAACATGTTTTTGGGGGTACATGCATCTTCAAGCCACCACCAGTGTTTTCAAGTCTTTTGCCCATTTTTTAATTGAGTTGTTTTTTCACTTGAGTTTTGAGCGTTCTTTATATACAAGTCCCTTCTCAAATATGATTTATAAATATTTTCTCCCTGTAGCTTGTCTTTTCATTCTGCTAAAAGTGTCTTTTGCAGAACAAAAGTTTATAACTTTGATGAAGTATAATTTATCAACATTTTCTTTTATTGGTTGTTCTGTTGGTATTATATCTAAGAACTCTTTGCCTAATCCCATATCACAAATGTTCCCCCCAATGTTTTACATTTTTATAGTTTTACATTTTTCATTTATTTAATGAGAGGTGAGAGGTTTAGGTTGAGGAGCATTTCTTTTATATGAGTGTCCAAGGGTTCCAACTCCATCTGTAGAAGACTATCCTTTCTCTATTAGTTGTCCTTGCAACTTGGTAAAAAATCAATTGGCCATATATTTTTTTCAGTCTATTTCTGGAATATTTCTTCTGTTGCACATGTGTGTATCTTCCTTCACCAATACCACACTGTCTTGATTACTATAGCTTTATAGTAAGTCTTAAAACCAGTAGTGATTCCTCTACTTTTATTATTTTTTAAAAATTGTTTTGGCTAATCTAGTTCCTTTCCCTTTCTGTATAAATTTTAGAATCAGCTTATCTAGACTGACATTGGAATCACCTATGGGTCAATTTGGGGAGAATTTATATCTTTACTACATTGGGTCTTCCAATCTATGAACATGCTATGTCTCTCCATTTATTTAGATCTTATTTGACTTCTTTGGTCAGCATTTTGTCATTCCTAGCATACAGATCCTATACATGTTTTGTTAGATTTAAACCTAAGTATTTCATTTTGGGGGGAGCAATTATAAATGGTATTATGTTTTAAATTTCTGTGTCCACATGTTCATTCCTAGTATTTAGGAATACGATTGATTTTTGCATGTTGGTCTTGTATCATACGACCTTACTAAACTCATTTATTAGTTTTCAAAGCCCTTGCAGGGAAGCGGGTGTGGCTCAATCAATAGAGCTCCCGTTTACCATAAGGGAGGCCCGGGGTTCGCTTCCCGGGGCCTCCTTGTGAGGGCGGGCCAGCCCACGTGGCACGGTGGGCTGATGCAGCGGGACCTCACAGCAAGGGGGAGATAAGCAGACACGGAGAAGATACACAGCAAATGGACACAGCAAACACAAGCATTAAGGGGGGTATAAATAAATAAATCTTTAAAAAAAAAAAAAAAGCCCTTGCAGTGTAATTTGGATCTGTTCTGAGCTTGTGTCACCCAGACGTCAGTCTGGAACCTGGATGGTCTACCTAGTAGTTCAGTTCTCAAAGTCATCAAAATACTCTTTAGGGTAAGATCCATGCATGCCAGCCTAGATTCACATGCCACTTTATGGGATTCATTTCTCCAGTTCCCTCTCCACGATCTCTACACTACAGTTTTCAAGATGCCTTTTCCTGGGCTTCTGACTAGAAAGTGGGGTAGAGTGGGAAGTCTCCCTGCTCTGCCTTCTGTGATTGGGTCTGCTCTGGAGCCAAGTGGAAGGAGAAAGAGAGAGAAAAAAAAGGCAGTGAGGATCTCCCCTCCCTCCAGTTTTTAGACCACAATTCCTTTGATCAGAATAGGATTCCCTTCTCTCAGAGATTGAGGTGCTTTCCCAGTGGCCACTGCCACTGCTGCTGCTTGCTTTCAACTTCAGTGTGGGGGCTGGCCTGGGGGCTGGCCCAGAAAAAAGGAACAAAAGAGATTTCCCCACCCTGTCCTGTAGGCCACATAAACCTCTTCCTTCTCAGACTGGAAAGACAGGGCTTCTCTTGGAGCTCTTTCTTTCCACACCCAGTGCTCAGTTCCAGAACTCACACTGCCTTTGAGATGAGACTGGGAGGTGTGGGAGTCAAAAACAAAACAGGACTCTCACCACCCAAGTGTTTATACTTCAAGTTCTGGTTTCCTTCCCAGTATACCTGCTACCACTTCTCAGTCCTCAGATAGCTGCTTCATGCATTTTTTCCAGGGGCTTTAGTTACATACATGGAGAGGGGCAGGGTATGCTTACTCCATCATACTCAGAACTGGAACCCTAAGAAATTTATTTTTAAAAATACATGCTTGTT
>JAQZBX010108288.1:0-10569 GCA_029593785.1 Cabassous unicinctus
AAGGCTAAAAACCACCCCCATTTATTTTGAGACCTGCAAGTCTCACAGCACCCTAACTAAGTCCTGAGAGGTAGATCCAATGGTGACAGAAAACCCCTAGGTGCCCTGATGGAGCTGCGCCAACCTCTGGGCTGAGACATGTGCACAGGCCCAGAGTGAGAACACAAGTCAACCTGCATTTCCAAACTTGTCTTGGAATCCTGGAAACGTCTAACTAACTTTGGACGTGACCAGTTGAGTTATTATCACCTAGCTTTGCCAATTCTAGTCTAGCTTTAGAGGACTGTAAGACAAGGTGATGCTTGCTTCCTGGGGCTGTTCGTCTTGTGCTTACCAATAAATCATTTTTTGAGCTGTGTTTTTTTTTTTTAAGGAAGACCTTAAGCACATACCAACTATTTCTGAAGGAAAGAAGGCCTGGAGGCAGCCTCCTGGTGACAAAACAGTGAATGTTTTTGAAATGTGGGAAAAAGAGGGTCCCCTATTTTAAACTGTTGACATTGTATTAATTGGACAAGAGAGTGAAACAGCTTCAGAAGGGGAAGACTGGTATAGAAACAGCTTCCCTCTTAAGAGTATTATCTTCTGTGACTCTCATCCTCCTTGCCATTTCTCTAACAATTAAACACCTAGGATGCAGAAATGCAGCACAATTAGGAAGAGTTTTAGTTTGGGAAATATTAGTATCTATGCCAAGTATATTTCCTCAGTCCCATAATACTTGGGACAGTAAACAGTAAAATCAAATTTGAGTTCTGAGTGAATTCACAAAGCCAGATGCTATCTACTTCTTCCAAAGGGCAGTATTCCTTGTGAAACCTCTGAGCAGCCAGCACTGGGTGACCTGGAAGGGGATGGCTGAGCAGTCAGCGCACCCGGCTGTGTGCCGAGTTTTGGTCACTCAACAACTGCTAAGACCCTACCGTGCATGAGGTGGGCTCTAGACTCTGCAACTTATAAACCACAAGCAAGCGATTAAGACTTCTTTCCAGAAAACCAAATTAGCACAGACCCAAAGTGGTATGTCATTTCATTCTCTGGCAAAATACTTTACTTGCTTTTTAGACTTAAATGTCTTCTTTTAAGGGTACATGCATTTATAAGTGTATAAAAGAACACAAACACTTTAAACTATATACCTGGACACTCTTCTGACAGGAATGAGTATGTCTAATGGCGAAAGTCAACATAATCACTAAAGAACACACCCTTCTCCCTTAAGGGGTCATCAGTGCCTCACTGGCCTTAGTCTTGAGACACTAAGATGCTAATGGCGGCACCTCTCTAGCATGGTGCTGGGACGGTTCACAGAAGTAGTGCAAGAAACTATTTACATTTAACACAATCACTTCTGCAGCACTCAGTTTGTAACTGTATTCCTCATGAACAGTTTTCTTCTGTAGACGTAGATTGAAATGAATGACAGTGGGAAAAATCTTTTAAATCATCATTTCAAATGATGTCAGAAAAAAACAGTGGTAATTAAAATAGGTTTTTAGAGTTTGTTTTAAAGTATATTCTAAAAGAATTCACTCAGTTGTAAGTTATAAACAAGGTTATATTCACACAACCCAAGTATCTCATTCAGTAAAAACCTGGGTGCTTTCTAACTTAGACACAAAGGTGCTGTCTTACGATGGCTTTCTGAGGCTTTGGCTTGGTTAGGCTGCGCTACAGTCCCCAGTTATGTGAACGATGAACTAGATGATGCTGTGAAGGGATTTTTCAGATGTAATTAAAATCTCTGGTCAGCTGACTTAAATGAACCGAAATGGGGGTTGTAATCAGGCGTACCCCTTTAAATGAGAACTTTGGCCTTTGAAGCTTAGAGACTCCCAAACAGCTCTGGAACTTCCTTTCTGACCACCTGCCCTATGGACTTTCTTAACCAGCCCCGGTAACTTGTAAATCAATTCCTTGTTAATAAATTCACATATGCTGTCCTATCTCGTGGGTTCTGTTGGTGATGAGTCCACTCTGTGGATTTATAGCCACTCTCAGCACCAAACTCTCTATCAGTCAAGGTTCAACCAGAGAAGCAGAACCAAGAGGAGACACATACCTACAGAGGCACAGAGGGGCACAAAGAAAAGCAAACAAAAAGCCAACAGAAAGGAGTTGCATAGAACAGGGACAAGAAAACTGGGAGCCCAGAAACCTGGGGTACATTCCCAGCTCTGCCTCTGTCATTTCACCTCGTTGGATCTTGGTTTCCTATAAAATTGTACCCAAATTCCCCTTAAATACACCAACAGTAAAAAAGACAAGCTCTACTATGCCTCAAAAACATTTCCAACCGATCTGAGCTAAAGAGTTCCAATGTTAAGCAGGTTGGTAGATTAAAAATAAGAAAAATGGAAGCATTCATAAGATTTTCATGGAGAGAAAAAAATAACTAGAGTGTTTCCCCTCTTATAATGCCCACCTCATAGACCTATTTTTATATTTTAAAAACAACAAAAAAGAAGGGTGTTGATCGTTTACTCTTACATCACAGCCCTTTGATTTTAACATCTTTTCTAATGTGAAAATATTATATAATCTGACAGTAAATCTAGTTCACATCCCAGAACTTGAAAAGCATGTACAATGCTGAACTGCTAAAGTCTAAAGAAATCATATATTACACTTCACTACTGTCCTTCAAAATATATCAAGATTCACGTGATTAACTCAACTTTATGCAATGGGAATTAATATATTACCTTATTTTTAAAAGATAAATCTTAGGTGAAATACTTACTTTGAAGAATAACTAGAAAAATTGGTTTGATTCTGAGAATGAACTGGTTTGGCAGGCTCTGAGAGATGGCCAGCAGGAATATGTGCAGATGGCTTGTTTTCAAAGCTTCTTCGGTCAAAGTACGAGAGCTGCTTTCGATAATATTCTTCATCTTCCTCAGCATCATAATGATTTGAACGAACAATATCTTCAGCTGGCTTCAAATGAGGTTTCTGAGGTTCTGGGATCCTGAAGAGATAACCAATGGAGCAATGTTTTAGATACTAACTTCACAGAGAAAACACAATATATGAACCTTATCGTGACCTTTTCACTAACTGTCAAGAGTACTCAGGATCTAAGAGCAGTTGAATGGAGATCCCAAATCCCACGCGCTCAATTATTACACTCTCAAACTAATACACTGTTACGGATGCTCTTAGTAAATTTTAAGACACTGGCATAAAAAATGGATAAACTTCAATAGGTTTCACACCCAAGGGCTTGTAACAGTTATTATGAGTTAGTTTTATGAGGAATAGCTAATTTGTAAATGACACTGGCTAAAAGAGACAACGCACAATTTACATTTTCATGAGAAGTACAAGTTAAATACTACACAATTCTTTATTATAAATGCCAATGTATATGCAGCCAATAAAACATATTAGTTAGGCAGAAGCTGCATTCAAATCCAGTCTGTCGCTAATTAGCAGTATGCGAAGGCCACGGTTCAGAGGTGCAGGCTGAGCAGCCAGCCAGCCTGGTTCAGCTCCCAGTTCTAGCCAGTATTACACAGTGCTGAAGTGCTCTAAGCCTCAGAGTCTCCTTTACAGTGGGGAAAACAATAATCTCACCTCACTGCATAATGACAAGCAAGCTGTGCATGTTCACCAAATGATTACTTTTAGTTTTATTTAAACCAGTTTCCTCACTCTCCAAAACTAAGATGTCTGAAAATACTTTTAAAACTAAAAAATATAGTATGAATATAAAAAAGCTTTGTTTACTGAAGATCTAACATGGGACTTGTTACAAAGGTATACGAAAGCTCTATATTTTTCTTCTTAGTGCCTCTGTTTTAATTAAGATAGCTGACAAATTTCACTGAAGGACAAGCAAGATTTTCTTTCTTTTCATACTTCTCTACTAATATAGTAAAAGGCTTTATCATTGACAAGAGGGTCAAATTCCTGGTCAGTTACATACCCCAAAACGCCTGTGTAAAACAGTATAGTCCTGACCCACCTGTACAGTGTTTTGTCATGTTCACTGAATTGGTTCTGAGGAGTGGGTTTAGGACCAGTGATGGGAGCACCTGAAGGTTTAGACGCTGTTTCTGGAGGCTGCAGAAAAAGGAAACAAACATGCCCAGGAGCAATTATAAAACAGGCTTTATTGACAGGAGACGCATTCTCAATTGCCTTCAGTTGGCATGCCTCTCTGAATCCAAGACAGTAAAGACATATCTACCTTAAAACTGTCGTTTCCATCCTTCCTGCTCTCTAGTGATGCGGATCTTCTGTTTTCAAACATTTTAACTCTAGTGAGCACAGACTGTGGTTTCATTGCTGGATCTTCCTCTTCTTCGGTTAGAGTTGGAGGTGGAGGCAGCGGTTTGGTACTTGAAGGCAGAGCTTCTGGCTTGTGCTGAGATGAAGGTCTTAGCGGGGGAACAATGGCAGCACCATGGAGAGGCTCATAGTGGCCTGCTGTAGAGGTACATCCTTGTGGTGGGACTTGCTCATAACTGCGTGCATACTGGTCAAAATACTGCTTGGGCTCGGAAGACTTCGGGCCTGAAGGGTAGGGCTGGGCTTCGCATCTGTATCTGTTAAGTGCGTCATACCCAGCAGTCGGCTGCTCGTCCCGCCGTAGGGTGGAAGTTCTAGGTGGCTGTTCATAGTGAGGTCTACTGTCATAAGATAGAGGGGTTGGCTCTTCAAAACGTGGGAAACACCCTCGTTCTGAGGACTCTTCAGGGTGCTGTCTGGAGTCAAGGTCTCGAGGGTGCTGGGTATCAAAAGGCCGAGGCTGGTAGGGCTGCTGGTCATCACAGCATGACCACTGGTCTTCATAGGCAGGGACGTGGTCTTCATAGCGCAGGCGATGTTCGTAGTTTCGAGAGGGCTGGTCTGCGCAGCTTGATGAGTTGAATCTGTATGTGGGCTGCTCAAGGGCTCTGCTGGTTGGTCTTTCCACGTACGGGAGCTGGGGTTCATAGCTCAGAGGAGGCTCTTGGTCTGGCCTCTGCCCTGGGTGACCAAAAACTGGCTGTTTCAAAACATGATTCTGTCTCATCACTTCCTCAGGATATGGACCCTTTCTATATACCTGTTTAAAAAATTCATGTTTAAGAACAAATACTTGTTTTTAATCCCCATCTGTTTTATTAGACAAAACTATGATCTAGTAAATGAAAATGGTATGTTCTACCATTTTTTAAATTTTTTATTGTTTTTTAACCAGGACAGACCGGATTAGTGGAGAAAGCTAGTTTAGGTGAAAGCTCAAAGTCTGCAACGCAGGTAGGTGATTTATGATTTAGCATGTACTAAATGAAAAGTGAGTTAAAGATCATTAATTACTGGATTTAGCAGAAAATTAATGTACTGAGCTATCGACTCCACTTGATTTCTGACACTAAAAATAAAAACCATAAAGAAAATTTAGGGACACCAAAATTTATATAAAAATAAAAAATGTTTATGATGAGTCTCAGCTACATAGTAAGGAATTCTGGAAGATACTGAAAATCAAAAATAAAATGCAACTATGAAATTAAAGTATTAAGCACAAATCCCAATTAAAAGGCCTGTTTCTCAAATCATCAGTGTACCACTGAAAGCCATGCAAACTATAAAACTGAAATGATTTGTAGTGATTTAAAGCACTAGAGTAAGCCCACAGTAAAAAAAGCAAAAAGAACACTTAAAGGGCAAAGCAAAAAGATCATGTGCTAGACTGACGAGAGCAGCACATAAGAGCAGTATTGCAGCACAGGTACCTTTGTTGGATCTACATGCGCCGACAATGCTGGTTCTTGGTCTCTTAGCATTATGTGAGCTGCCTCAGTGCTGGGTGTTCTTAAAGAGTCAGCTTGTGGTGAGTAAGAGGCGGAAGGAGCAGGAGTGGGCTCCTCCAGTTTGACATTAGTTAAATTTACATTAGGATTAACAGCAGAGGTTGATGATGCTGGGTTTGTTTCAGACGAAAGGTAAGGGACTGGAGATGAGGCTTCTGCTTTCTGTGAAGTGTTTAAAATATTTTAAATATAGTGTTTCTGTTTATTGCTAACTTCCCACTTCAATTTATAGTGGTTGGCAGGCATACATTTTAAGTGTGCTGAATAACAAAAGTATGATCTCATGTCCTAATTTTTTTTTTTTTAAATCCCGGATATTTCTGTGTAAGATGAACACACAAAGTTTAGAATTAAAGCCCTTGGTATTCTCAAACTGAAATTAAAGATTAGTTCTTAATCTGGAGAAAGGACAAAATTAATTCTTTAACTCAATTACCGCATTCTAACTTTAATAATGCACCTCTAACTACAAAACGTTGAATGCTTGCTGCTTACCTGTTGAGAGGCTGTCTTAAATCCAGGGGAGTCTACTCTATGGGCTGGTGGTGAGTAAGAAGGATATGTTTGGTTTTCATGATGCATTCCAGAGGAGTCCTCTCTTACAGGCTCAGAGGACCGTGTAATGGCAGACTCCGGAGGAGTCCCAACCTCATCATTAAGAGTCTCATCTAGTTCTTGATCAGTGTAGGCCCCGCCTTCTGTATCTGTATCTTCATAGTCAGAAGTGTGTCTACTGTCCGTGCTATACATTGAGTATTCACTACCTGGGGCTGACAGGTAGGACAGACGATCATCATGCAAATCAAGGTCATCACTTGTAGCACCATCCGCCTGGGTCAAATGAAAGTAAATCAAAAATTTTATTCAGTAGTTTCTTTAAGAGATGGCCTTTATTTTACAAGGGAGATTGAAAAGGATATTTTTCTTTGGAGAAATCACATCTATTTGCTTCAAATTATGATGAGGCAAGGTCAAGAAGATTGTACAGGCACATGCAGACACACAGAGCATCCCCTGAGATGTGAGTTAGGATGAATGAAATGCTGGCTGGCTGACCAGAATGATGCCGGACTCTGAGGCCCAGGCCCAGAAGAAAATGAAGGAACTCTGGCACCACTCGGTTTATATAACCTAGTCACTGGCTTCTCAGCCCAAAGCAAGGTGAAGAGGAAGAAAGCTACCAAACAAGTTCACAGAAACAAAGTCTTACCGACAGAACAGCGCACGTGAGAATAACTATGAAATAAATGAAACAGTTCAAAAGTTGAATTAAGATCTAATATATATCTTTATATAATATTGGAAAAACAACTTAAAAACAAAAAGTTGGTATTAGGCCTGAAAGCTTTTATAAAACACAACAGAAAAGCATCACCTAAGTGGTAGCTGCCCCATTAAATTAGGAAGAATTTTTGTTTTTCTTTTCAAAGAAGCAGTATCTAACGGACAGAGGAGAACTGCAGTTATGTGTCTCTTTTACAAGTAATTAAGAGTGGAATTAGTTCCTAACAGTCTATGCTGACAATCTTCAGAGTAGACCAGAAAGAAAATGAGAAGTATCTGAGGGAAAGGGAACTCTAAAGTCGCAATCAACAGGTTGTCACTGGGTATTAGTATGAAACTAGTGCTTGAATTAAGTAGAACTGAACAGTCCCTGGAGATCTTGCCTAAACATTGTGCCCTTTTAGGCATGAGAGGTAAAGGAATGGAACCACAATTCAGAAAGTACTTCCCTCCATTTCAGCATGGCCTGATGGACAAATGTAAGGCTCCTGTTCTCCAGAAAGATGCACTGCTCTTAAACAGCAGGCTTGGTTCTTGGGGGTCCGCTGCCTGAACAGAGCTCGCCCAGCAGTCCCAGGCACGGCTCTGTGAGAGCCTGACCCTGAGCAATGCATTCCTGATATGCTGTACCCTGTCGCTCCAGGTCCTAGAGCAACCGCTGGGCTGGGAACATGAGACTCCCAGGGCTTTGCCCTGTTAGAGCAGAATCTCTTGTACTGAAATCTCAATAGCTTTTAAACTCTGATGGATACTGTAGAAGAGGAGTCTTCTTGCCATATACTCTCATTTTTAACTTGCCAGGGTTCTAGAAGATTATATAGCCCAGAACTTTGTCAGGGAAATATTTACAACTCAGGGAAGAAAAACTTGGAAATCACTGATCCACCTAGCTGTTGCAGCTGGTATGAAAAGCAAATGTGACCAAGAACCATGGATTGCTTTGAACCAGGAAATGGCATTGACTACACGTTAAGAAAGCCTCAGGATGACTCTCTGCTTGGTTTAGGAGGGAACACACAAGACCGCATCAGATCCTGTGAGAAGGAACTCTTCTTAGCATTCGATCAAAGTAGCCAGGTCAGGAAGGTCAATGTGGGATGAAGTGGTTTTAGTTTAAGAATCTACCTATTCTAATAAAATATATTTGAATGGGCAGGTATAAATTGAGCTAGAATTTTTTTTTTTTCTTTAAAAAATGCATTGATCTCTCTTAACAAATAATCTATTTTCCCTCACATAAAAAGCCAGGAGAGTTAGACCTTCTTTATAAATCCAAGCAATGAAACGTAGCATACAATGTTATAAAGAGAAATTATAGAAAATTAAGATTTGCAGATTAGAAAAAAGCAAACCTCTAATATACACAGACATGTATAAGTCGTACATTTTGTGAAAACTAAGACTACTTATGCTGATTTCATCAGTATAAGCCATTATTACCATTCTACCTGATGAAGGATGCTAACAGGATTGTGTTGTTACAGAAGATTAATGTAACATAACAGTAAGACTGTAATTCTTATCAAATGCCACAAGAGTAAAGACCAGTAATAGTTCATGTGTTGCTGTAAAGTGGTACAGTGCTTTCTCCCCAACTCCGCTCGTCTATCAAATGTAGCAGCTGACATGTCAGTTATTCAAAGTGATGCAAAGAGGCACTGACGAGGAAAACCACGGTTCCGGCTCATCAGGAAAGTGAGACTAGCAGACACTACCTCTAGCTGCAGGCGTTCCCACCTCTCTTCTCGCAGAGGCTGTGTGCTTTCTGGACCATGGGCATGGCGGTCCTGAGCATGCAGCATGCACTGCCAGAGCAACCAGAGCCACAGCCAGGCAGAAGGGGCCATGCAGGGGGCAAAACACAACAAAAACTAAACCAACAAAGAAATGTAAAACTCAAACAGAAAAACCAACAACAGTGTCTCGATCTTCCCTAAAAGCTAAAAACTTATTAATACTGTACTGATCTGAAGATAAAAGACACTGAAAATAAAAGACTTCCTTCAACTGTACATTGTTGAGTATTAGCTCTCCCAACAAAACAGAGACCATCCCCATCAAGGACCGCTGTAACCGAAGTAGCTCTCACTTTAAGGCTGTCCACACGTATGTATATACAATCAAATGGCAAAGCTAGAACAGATCTATCACTTTGTTCAACATTCCCAGTGTGCTGCAAGCATGTTAACAGCTGTTGTGTGAAAGAAAAAAATTCTTTAGTAAAGAATTTGGGGGAAACGCTGGGTTAAACCTAGCAGGTTACTTTTTTTAAAAACCACAAAGCATCTCAGCGCCTTCATCTGCAGTGGACACCGTGATGCTCCTCAAGGGAGACATGGTTTGCAGGACTTTTCATTAGTACTTGCCTTGCTTCTCAAAGCAAGTCCTGGACCTAGTGTGCTGAGGACAGCACTCTAGACAGTCATCTGGTCTACCAGAGTCCTCACTTTCAGAATAAACTGAAGCCCAGGTTCAAGGTCCTTCTCAGCCACATGGGGGCAGAGTGAGAACTCAGCTTGCTCCCAAATTCAAGTTTGGAAATTCTTTAAGAGGGAATCCCACGCAGTGGTAGTTCAATAGCGAAATTCAGGAATCTCTTACTATAAAAGCAATGCTCACAACTCCTACGTACAAATGATAGAACTCTAAAAGTTAACTCAAAGGCATCTCTGATTAGTTACCTAATTAACTGAATGGGTCCAAAAAGTAACAGGAAATTTCTTACCTTTCCCTCAGAAACCCATACCAGCTGGTTTTGTTGTTGTTGAATTGCTTCTTTTAGTGCACCATACCAACCATCATTCATTGAATTTAAATTAATTGTAGCTGAAAATAAAGTAAATTAAAAATGTAGTTTTATGGTTAGGTCACTTCCAAAAGTCAGGTGAATTCATTTAGCCTTGCTTAGAGATCAATCATCACTACTGAAATTATTTGAGAGATGGTGTTTGCAGACAAGAACCTTTGAAATTTTATTTTGGCACTATATATTTTCTTGCAACTGAACAGCAGCTGTTGATAGAACAGGAGACTTTACATAAGTTTTACATTTTTGCCTAATTTTGCTGTCCAGACATCTTAAGCTAAAATGAGGCCTTCAATATACTCACTTGTAAAAAGATGATGATTATTTTTACGAAGTTTATGAGACCGCTCATATAATTTCCTAGCACTTTTCCGTGATTCTGGACATAATCTCATTCTCATTGTTTTCACACCTTGCTTAGAATCAGGATTAAGGAATACGACAATTGGATACCACTGGGCATAATTCAGACGATCAACTGCATTTGGTGTTACATCTAATAAAGCATGTTTGTCCTGGAAATGGAAAGAAAAAAATTAAACCACAAGGTCACCAAGACACTTAATTCCTTAAGAAATCACCATCTTCAGAAAAAGTCATAATCTATAAAATCATCGTAATTCAATAAAATTTCTAGTTAAAAAAAAAAACTTTTTAACTAGCTCACTTTTT
>JAQZBX010108289.1:0-10569 GCA_029593785.1 Cabassous unicinctus
CCGCGCGGGCCGGCCTGCCCTCACAAGGAGGCCCCGGGAAGCGAACCCGGGGCCTCACACATGGTAAACGGGGGCTCTATCGGTTGAGCTACACCCGCTTCCTGTTGTGAGGGCTTGCTGCATCAGCCCACTAGGCTGCGCGGGCCGGCCTGCCCTCACAAGGAGGCCCCGGGAAGCGAACCCGGGGCCTCCCATATGGTAAACGGGGGCTCTATCGACTGAGCCACTCCCGCTTCCCAAAAGTTTTTAATTTTGAAGAGGTCCCATTTATCTATTTTTTCTTTCACTGTTCATACTTTGGGTATGAAGTTCATGACAACATTTCCTATTACAAAATCCTGTAGATGCTTCCCTACATTATCTTTCAAGGTCTTTATGGGTCTTGGTTCTTATATTTAGATCTTTGATCCATCTTGAGTTAATTTTTGCATAAGGTGTGAGGTGGTGTTCCTCTCTCATTCCTTTGGCTATGGATATGCAGTTCTCTAAGCACCATTTGTTGAAGAGGCCATTCTCTCCCAGTTGATTGGGCTTGGTGGCCTTGTTGAATATCAGATGACTGTATATGTGAGGATCTGTATCAGAATTCTCAATTCAGTTCCATTGGTCAGTATGTCTAGCCTTGTGCCAATACCATGCAGTTTTGACCACTGTAGGTTTGTACTATGTTTTAAAGTGAGGTAGTGTGAGCCTTCTGATTTCATTTTTCTTTTTCAATATGTCTTCGGCTATTCAGGGCCTCTTGCCCTTCCAAATAAATTTCATGGTTAGTTTTTCCAATTCAGTAAAAACTGCTGTGGTCATTTTTATTGGGATTACATTAAATCTGTTGATCAGTTTGGGTAGGATAGACATCTTAATGATGTTTAGTCTTCCTATTCATGAACAGGGACTATTTTTCCATTTATTTGTCTTCTTATGATTTCCTTTAACAGTGTTGTATAGTGTTCTGCATATAAGTCATTTACATTTTTAATTAAATTTATTCCTAGGTATTTGGTTTTTTAGTTGCTACAATAAATGGTATTTTTTTCTTGATATCCTCCTCAGATTGCTCATTACTGATGTACAGAAATACTACTGATTTTTGCACATTGATCTTATAACCTGTGACTTTACTGAACTCATTTATAAGTTCTATAAGCTTTGTTGTAGATTTCTCAGCGCTTTCTATGTATTGGATCATGTTTTTGCAAATAGCGAAATTTTTACTTCTTCCTTTCCAATTTGGATGCCTTTTATATCTTTTTCTTGCCTAAGTGCTTGAGCAAGTATTTCTAACACAATGTTAAATAACAGTGGTGATAGTGGGCATCCTTGTTTTTTCCTGATATTAGACGGAAAGCTTTTAGGATTTCACCATTGTATATGATGTTAGCTGTGGGTTTTTCATATATACCCTCTATTATATTGAGGAAGTTTCCTTCTATCTTTATCTTTTGTAGTGTTTTTATAAGCAAAGGGTGCTATATTTTGTCAAATGCTTTTTCTGCATCTGTAGAGATGATCATGTGATTTTTTTTCTTTCAATCTGTTTATGTGGTGTATAACATTGATTGATTTTCTTATGTTGAACCATCCTTGCATGCTAGCAATGAAACCCACTTGGCCATGGTGTATAATTCATCTGATGTGTTGTTGAATATGAATAGCAAGTAATTTTTTTGAGGATATTTGCATCTACACTCATTAGAGAGATTGATCTATAGTTTTCCTTTCTTGTGGCATCCTTTTTTGGCTTTGGTATTATGGTAATATTGGCATCATGGAATGAGTTAGGCAATGTTCCTTCTACTTCTATTTTTTAGGGAGAGTTTAAGCAGGATTGGTTTTAGTACTTTCCAGAATATTTTGTACAATTCCATGTGAAGCCATCTGGTCCTGGACTCTTGTTAGTTGGGAGGTTTTTGTTGACTGATTCTATCTCTTTACTTGTCATTGGTCTATTGCATTCATCAATTTCTTCTTTTGTCAATGTAGGCTGCTTGTGTGTTTCTAGGAATTTGTCCATTTCCTCTAAATTATCCTTCTTGTTGGCATATAATTTTTCAAAGTATCCTCTTATGATACTCTATTTCTGTGGCATCAGTAGTGATATCCCTTTCCTTCTTTCTTATTTTGTGTATTTGCATCTTCTCTCTTTTTTCTTTGTTAATCTAGCTAAGAGTTTGTCAATTTTATTGATCACCTCAAAGAACCAACTTTTGGTGTGTTTTTTTTTCTCTAAGAAGTGCTTTCTTATTTTTTTATTTCATTTAGTTCTGCTCTAATCTTTGTTATTTCCTTCTTTCACTTCCTTTGGGGTTAGTTTGTTGTTCTTTTTCTAATTCCTCTAGGTGTGCTGTTAGGTCTTTGAGTTTAGCTCTTTCTTCTTTTTTGATATAGACATTTATGGCTATGAATTCCCTCCCAGCACAACTTTTGCCACATCCCATAGTTTTTGATATGTTGTGTTGTCATTTTCATTCGTTTCAAGATAGTTACTGATTTCTTTTGAGATTTCCTCCTTGACCCACTCTTTGTCTAAGACTGTGTTGTTTAACTTCCATATCTTTGTGCCTAGTCTGGTTCTCTGGCCCTTACTGATTTCCAGCTTCATTCCATTGTGGTCAGAGAAATTACTTTGTATAATTTCAATCTTTCTGAATTCATTGAGATTTGTTCTGTGGCTTATCATGTGGTTTATCTTGGAGAATGATCAATGTGCACTTGAGAAGAATGTATATCCTGCTGTATTTGGATGTAGTGTTCTGTATGTCTGTTAGGTCCAGATCCTCTAATGTGTTATATAAAGTCTTTGTGTCTTTATTGATTCTCTGTTGAGATGTTCTGTCTAATGGTGATAATGTTGTATTAAAGTCCCCCAGGATAATAGTAGAGGCATCTATTTCTCCACTTAGTTTTTCCAATGTTTGCCTCATGTATTCTGAGGCACGCTGGTTAGTTGCATAAATGTTCATGATTGTTCTTTCTTCTTGAAAGTTTACCCCTTTTATTAATATATATTGTCTGTCTTTGTCTCTGACAATAGTTTTGCATTTAAAGTCTATTTTGTCCAATATTAGTATAGCTACTCCTGCCCTTTTTTTGGTTGTTTGCTTGCAAAATTGTTTTCTAACCATTCACTTTCAGCCTCCTTGAATTCCTGGGTCTAATGTGGGTTTCCTGTAGACAGCATATAGATGGGTCATATTTCCTTATCCATTCTTTGAATCTGTGTTTCTTGACTGGTGAGTTTAATCCATTAACATTCAACGTTATTACTCTCAGGGAATTACTTATATTAGCCATATTTCCTTTCAGTTTATGTATGTCATATGTTCTTCTTATTTCTCTTTTTGTCTTTTAATTGTTCTTATACTCTCCTCCAACTCTCTCTCTCCTGTTTTCTCCTTTTGACCTGCAGAACTCTGTTTAGTATTTCTTGAAGTGCAGGTTTCTTCTTATCACACTCTCTTAATTTCCGTTTATCTGTGAATATTTTGAATGCCAGCTTTCTTGGATAGAGAATTCTTGGCTGGAAGTTTCTTTAAGCAGCTTAACTATGTCATACCACTGCCTTCTTGCCTATATGGTTTCAGATAAGAAATCAGCACTTAGTCTTATTGAGTTTCCCTTGATTGTGATGGTTCTCTTTTCTCTCTCTGCTTTCAGTATTTTCTCTGTCCTCTTGAGCATTGGACAATTTGACAAGTACATGTCTTGGAGTAGGCCTGTGGGATTTATACTGTTTGGGGTGTGCTGCACTTCCTGGACATGTATGTCCATCTCCCTCAATAGGGCTGGGAATTTTTCTGCCATTATTTCCTCCAACACTCCTTCTGTCCCCTTTCCCTTCTCTTCTTCCTCTGAGATGCCTATAATGCATATGATTTTGTGTTTTGTGTTGTCCTTCAAATCCCTAAGTACCTGGTGGACTATTTTCTATCTTTTTATCTATCTCTTCTACTATCTGTTTGAGTTCAGATGTACTGTCTTCCACATAGCTAATTCTTTCCTCTGCCTGTTCAAATCTGCTGTTATGTGCTTCAAGTGCAATTTTGATTTTCTGGATTGTGCCATTCATCACCATCATATCCGTTATCTTTTTATGTATGTTTACAATTTCTTCAGTATGTTTTCTCAGTGTCTTCTTAATATCCTTGATCTCTTCTTTCACTTCATTAAGTTGATTCATGATATTTATTTGGACAGCTCTGATTAGTTATTCCATGTTCTGCATCTCCTCCTGGTTTTTAGTTTGTTTGTTGGACTGGGCCATGTCTTCCTGCTTCTTAGTATGGCTTGTAATTATTTGTTGGTGTCTAGGCATCTGTTTATCTTGATGGATTTATTCAGCTGATTAGCTCCTCTCTCTACTCTGTGGTTTTATTTTGTTGTTTTTGAGTGTGGTAATGTTTCACTTTGACACTTCATTCCTCCTATTCTATTTCCTTGTTCTTGTCTATGTTCCCTTGAAAAGACATTTAGGAACAGAGAAATAAGATTAGAAAAGTGGAGTAGAAACCATGAAACAAGAAACAGAATAGAGAAAAGTATAGAATGACTTAAAAGTCCAAAATGATGAAAAGATGGGAAAAGAAAAAGTAAAAGAGGGGAAAAGAGAAAGTAAAAGTAAAAAAAGAGAAAATAGGAAAGTAGGAGGGAGAGAGAAATGAGAACAAGAAAAATTGAAGACCAAGCAAAAAGAGGTGGAATGAAAGAACAACAGAAAACAGAAAATATAAAGATGAAGAAGAGAAAAGATATAGCATAGGTAGAGAAAATTGTTAAACAAAAGAGAAAAGGGAAAAACAAACAAAGAGAGAAACAAAGGAAGGGGAAATACAACAACAAGAAAACAAGACAGCAGCTACTCGTTTAAAAAAAAAGAGGAAGAAGACAAAAATAAATCACAAAACACTGATAGACACGGAAAAACAGCCTTCTCTTCTAGATTCCTAGGGTTCTTCTCAGGCTGATGTTATTCACCAATTAATCACCCTGCAGCCTGTCCTTTGCAGCTTTTAAGACAGGTATTAATGAGTAAAATAAGGAAAATAAAAAAGGAAACTTTTTTAAAAATGAGAGATCCAAAAACAGCTAATACAAAGAGAATGTCAATGTATTCCCTGTCATAAAGTTTCAGCTGGATGCCTGATACCTTTGTATCATTTTTCAGAGAGGAACCAAGGATCAAACCAGGGATCTTGTATATGCTAGGCAGGAATTTTTCTACTGAGCTAATCTGTCTCCTTAGGTTAAAGAGCCTTTCAGAAGGCTATCCACTCCCTTTCCCAGGGTCAGGTTAGATTCCCTGAAGTCCTGCTGCTTAGTCTGTTATCTCTGCCTCCTCTCTGGTGTAATTCCTCTCTTTACCTAGGCTGCTGGGTGTGACAATCTGCCGGTGGAGATCCCCTCCCCTATCCCTGTGGAGTCAAGGTCCGTTCAGACACCCAAGTGCGGGGCTCAACTGGCTAATATAACCACAAAGAAACTACTCTCCACCCTCCTAGACCCTTCCTCCTCCCAGAGAGGTTGTTGTCACACTCTATTTGTAGGGAGGCGGCTCCACCTAGGCTCTTTGTCCTGAGGGCGGGGTATATGTGCCACTTCCAGCCACAGGGGTGAGAAATCCAAGATTTTCCTTAGGCTTCCTTATCTTTCTAGTATTCTCTTAGATGACCCAGAGCACCCTCCCGCTCTATATATATCTAAAGGAGCTGACAGGGAGTAAGAAGTCTGCTTTCCTCTCAGTCAGACACAATTCTTCAGGTGTTTTACCCTTGCTCAATATCTCAGGGGTGGAGGAGGGGAGCCCTTTCCAGCAGCTGGGAGGATCAATGACTTCTTCCTCTCTGTCCCTGACTCTCCTGGGAGTTGTGAAGCAGTGTCCTAGTCTGCTGTACCCCAAAGCAGGTCAACAAGGCAGCCCGTGGTTCCCTCTCAGTTGTTTCAGTGATATCTATCTACCCCGTCAGCTATGTTCTCATCCTTTTTGATGACTCCCAGAAGCTCTGCTTTTTTTCTTGCCCACCAGATAGTGCTCTTCTGCCAACTGTTGCCCACAGCCCTAAGGAGGTTCTATGTCTTTCAACCGCCATTGTCTCTTGCTTTGTCAGGGTCAGTGTTGAAACAGCAGCTCAGAGTTGATTCCCTGTAATCTGAGTTTGTGCATCAAAAGTCATTGTCAGTGCTTGGCTGCCTCCTGTCCCTGTTCTTGGGGAAGAATTCTTCCACATCCCTCTCTGTTTGCAGCAGTCTGCCAGAGACTGTACCCCATGACAGTCTGCCTCTAGAGTGGGGGTTGGCCCCAGGAGCCACCGTGGAGCAAGCTACTTACAGTTCTTTACTGCAGTTTCTCAGCCTCTTCCTTCTGCTCTTCCCTGGATGCTGTACAGTGCTCCCCTGGTCTCCAGAGCCCCAGAGAAGTTATTTCAGACAGTTCCTTCCTATCCATTAGTTGCTTTGAAGTATGAATGAGTTCTGGAGCTCCATACTCTGCCATCTTCCTGGAAGTTCTATCTTTGTTAGTTTTTGTTATCAGTTTTATGCTAACCTCATAAAATGAAATGAGAATTATTTAGTCTCTATTATTTGAAAGAGTTTGTCTAAGATTGTTGTTCTTTCTTCCCTAAATATTTGGAAATTTTCACTGGAGCTTTCAGAGAATGTGTTTTTTCTTTGTGTTTTTAAAATAATGGATTCAATTTCTTCAACAGATTTAGGAGTATTTATTTTTTCTATTCCTTCTTATGTTTGGTTTATTTTATTTTTCAAATAGTTTCTCATTTGCTTCTAAATTTTCAAATCTATTAATGTAAAATTGCTCATAGGATTCTTTTTTATCTCTGATATTGGTAATTTTTATGATTTTTGAAGCATGGCTATTATTCATTTAAATTCTAGATGCAGTTTAAATTTCAGGGGCATTACTAACGTTGTTTTGCAAAAAAGTAATTTATATTTTCTCTTCTCTCCAATTTTCTATCTGTATTACTCTTTATGCCCTCCTTTAGTACTATGTTTCTCTAGTACTATGTTTTTCTTCTACCTAAATAACTATTTCTTTTATTTTAGGTCTGCTGGCAATGAATTCTCTCATTATTTTGAATTACTGAAAACTGTTTTTATTCCATTTTCATTTTTGAAGAGTGTAGCAGTTCGATATTATTGATGAATTCCAAAAAGTAATATTGGATTATTTTTGTAAACTGGTCTTTTCCTCTGGGCTTATTAGAGTGTATTTTGACTCAGAGGTTTTACTTTTACTTGATTAAATAATGATTAAGGCTTTGATTGGGCCACGTCAGTAGGATGTTGAGTCCGCGTCCCTTGGTGGGTGAGGACTCACAGAGAAACTGCACTGCAGAAAAGGAAGTTTGAAGTTTTGATGTTGGCGTTTTGATGCTGGAGTTTTGATCCTGCAGCCAGGGAAGTAAACACATAGAAGAAGCAGATACGTGGGGAAAGAGAGAAGCCTCCATTAAACACAGGCAGAGGCCTCGGGGAAGGAGACAGAGCTGTTTGCCTGATATTCTATAGCTGGCCTTGTGGAGAAAGTGTCACAGCTGAACCCAGACAGAAATGGAGCTCTGGGAAGAGAGGAACTGAGGAAGCCTGAACCCTCACAGATACCGCTAGCCATTTTGCTCCAACACGTGACAATAGACTTTGGTGAGGGAAATAATTTACGCTTTATGGCCTGGTAACTGTAAGCTTTTACCCCAAATAAATATCCTTTATAAAAGCCAACAGATTTCTGGTATTTTGCATCAGCTCCCCTTTGGCTGACTAATACAAAATTTGGTACCAAGGAGTGGGGAAGTGCTTTTTCAATTACCAAAATGTTGAAAAAGTTTTATAAAGGGTAAAGGGTATTTCTTTTGGAGGAATTGTGAGTTGCTTGGTAGAAAAGACCTACAGTGTTTTGAAGGGACTGTTGATAGTAATATGGACACTAAAGAGACTTTTTATGATGCCTTAGAAGTAAATGATGAAACTATTATTGGAAACTGGAGGAAAGGCAATCTGTGTTTTAAAGTTGCACAGAACTTAGTGAGATTAACTTGTGGTGTTTTATGGAAGGAAGAATCTGAAAATGTCGAGTCTGGGCATTTAGCTGAAGAACTTTCCAAAGTAAACTCAGAGAATGCAACTTGGCTTATCCTTGCAGCTTATAGAAAAATGCTAGATGAGAGAAATACGCTAAGGACTGAATTTTTGGACACAAAGAAAACAGAAACTGATTCTGAAAATTCCAAGCCTCTAGAAATCAAGCTCCCAGATGATAGTGGCCCATTTGAGGACTTAACTAAACTTGGAACTTGTAAACCAGAATTGAAGAAGCAGTTATCTCAGAAAGACTTGTGGAAAGTCTTACTGTCTGATGGCTTTGACCCATGCTTCCTGCATGCTAAACCAACAAACTTTTTGAGAGAGCTTTATGAACAAAATTGCTGTCAATCTGGACTAAAAGGGACATGGAAAGGAAAGACTGAAGGGGAAACAACTTCAAGAGGAAAACCATGGAAGCTGAGAAATGGAATTAAGACATCGCCCTGGTCCAAAAGAGGAACCCCACCCGTGTGTACAGAGAGGGTGAGTTTGCCCTGGCAGTTGAAGAGGGTGGATGTTCCCACCCAATGTTCGGAGAGAGTTTTGCCATCCCAAGGTACAGAGAGGGTGGAGCACATTCCTCAAGGATTAGGGT
Organism: Cabassous unicinctus; assembly: GCA_029593785.1. Lineage (NCBI taxonomy): Eukaryota > Metazoa > Chordata > Mammalia > Cingulata > Chlamyphoridae > Cabassous > Cabassous unicinctus. Next base: position 8,693 of record JAQZBX010108289.1, read on the forward strand.
GGTTAAGGTCAGTACCCCATAGGTCTGAGAGGGGTGCTTCTGTCCCCAATGAATTAAGGAAGTCCAGGAGGTCAGCTTGTTGCTCTGAGAGGGTTGAGCCTGTATGCCAAAAGTTAGGGAGGATGTTGCCTTCATCTCACTGTGTATTAGGGGGACTAAGACTGTAACCCAAAGATTGGGTAAGGTGTGGCAATCACTCCAACACTCTTGGAGGGGTGAAGTCTGGAGCTTGGTCAACACCCAGATGCTTGATGAGGGTGGAACCAAGTAAATGGCCTTAGGGCAAGCCTGTGGAAAGGGTGGGTCCCCATGAGGCCTCAAGGAGAAGAAACCATCATCTTAAGAATGACTCTCAGACTTTGACATCTAATGAAGCATGTCCTGCAGGTTTACAGAACTGTAAAGGACCCATGACTCATGTTTCCCTCCCAATTTCTCCTTATTGTATTGAAAATATTTGTCCTTTGTCCATTTGTGTTTTGGAAGCAGAAAAATGGTTTTGTAAATTTCAGAGGTCTACAGCAGATGGGACTTTGTCCCAAGACAAACTATTTCTTTAAACTGATTGCGATGTGATTCTATACTTAGCATTGCTACTGATTTATGGCTTTTTTGAATGTGGTAATGTCTTTTTGGAATTCAGAGGGTGGAGTGTAGCAGTTTGATATTATTGATGAATTCCAAAAAGTAATATTGAGTTATATTTGTAAACTGGTCTTTTCCTCTGGGCATATTAGAGTGTATTGGATTCAGAGGTTTTACTTTTACTTGATTAAATAATGATTAAGGCTTTGATTGGGCCACATTGGTAGGACATCGAGTCCCTGCCCCTTGGTGGGCGGGGACTCACAGAGAAACTGCACTGCAGAGAAGGGAGTTTGGAGTTTTGATGTTGGAGATTTGATGCTGGAGTTTTCATCCTGGAGCCCAGGAAGTAAATACGTAGGAGAAGTAGATACGTGAGGAAGGAGAGAAGTCTCCATTAAACACAGGCAGAGGCCTCCGGAGAGAGCCATTCCCCTTCTATTGTACAGCTGGCATTGAGGAGAAAGCACCACAGCTGAGCCCAGAGAGAAATGGAGCCCTGGGAAGAGAGGAACCCAGGAAGCCTGAACCCTTACAGACATCGGCAGCCATTTTGCTCCAACACACAACAATAGACTTTGGTGAGGGAAGTAACTTAGGCTTTATGGCCAGGTAACTGTAAGTTTGTACCACAAATAAATACCCTTTTATAAATGCCAACAGATTTCTGTTAATTTGTGTCAGCACCCCTTTGGCTGACTAATACAAATAGTATTTTTGCCACATATAGAATTTTAATTTGGCAACTTCCCCACCTGAAATTTAGAAATCTCATTCTACTGTCATCTTATTAGATCATTTTGTTAAGAAGTATGCTGTGAGTTTTATTTTTGCAGCTTTAAAAGTAATGTGTCTTTTTTCTCTGGGTACTTTCTATATATTCTTTTTTAAAAAATATTTATTTATTTATTTATTTATTTATCCCCCCCTTGCTGCTTGTGCTTGCTGTGTCTATTCGCTGTGTGTCTTCTCCGTGTCTGCTTATCTCCCCCTTGCTGTGAGGTCCTGCTGCATCAGCCCACCGCGCCGCGCGGGCTGGCCTGCCCTCACAAGGAGGCCCCAGGAAGCGAACCCGGGGCCTCACACATGGTAAACGGGGGCTCTATCCATTGAGCCACACCCGCTTCCTGTTGTGAGGTCTTGCTGCATCAGCCCACCGCGCCGCGCGGGCTGGCCCGCCCTCACAAGGATGCCCTGGGAAGCGAACCCGGGACCTCCCATATGGTAAACGGGAGCTCTATCCACTGAGCCACACCCGCTTCCCTCTATATATTCTTTTCTTTTTCTTTTTT
>JAQZBX010108290.1:0-10574 GCA_029593785.1 Cabassous unicinctus
AATATTATTTTATTTTCAGAACTAAACATTGTAGTCATTGATAACACACACACACACACACACACACACACACACAACTCGAGGCTATACCTAACTACAGCTTTAATTTTTCTGATTAAACAAATATCATATACCTACTATTAGCTTAGCACTGTGCTAGGCACTTATGAGTGGGGTAGGGGGAAAACAAGCGTAAGACAAAGCCTCAGTCTTCCACGATTTTTCATGATAAATCTAATTCTCACAAAACTAAGAAAATGCAAGCCATTATGCAATTCTGTGTTAGGATGAGTTTCAAAGTTCAGAGGCCTGCTTGGTGGCAGACTTTAACATACTATATTATAGATCCAAGAGATGTATAAGAAAAACTTGGTAATCGTGGAGGTTTAGTATGTATTTCAAAGGTATTCATTTCAGGTGTTCCTATATAAAAATTCTTAGCCATCAGCCAAGAATTGTTTTTAGGAAGTTTATACATAAGGATAATGGCAGGAAACACCTAAATTATTTAAAATGCACTGTGTGATGGAAATGATAATGCACCCAAGTATGGATTTTGTACAAGAGGCAATCTAACAAAGGTGTATGGGAATCCTGTATGGTATGCATGATTGTTTTGCAAACTCATAACTTCTCAAATAAAAGAAAAAATAAGGAACTTGTAACTCACTTTTGTTGAATCAACTCCATATTTACCTGCAATTGGAAACTTTATAATTAACTTTCATTTGCTAAGGAAGATATATGCTAAAAGGCTTTACATCTTGCAAAGCAACCAGTTCCAGTAGAACAAGTGACTGAGGAGATGTTAATCTCTATTACTTCCAGCATCACACATCACATTGGATTCTTACTTGCCAGATATGGATATTTTTAAAAGTTGACAGCACCTAACAGAGTGACACAATTCATGCCTCTTTCTTTTTGCTTTTAGTGATGCTTCTTAAAATGTCTTTTCTTGTAATCTTGTAGTAAGCCCAGCTTGCATATTTAAGTTTTTTCCCATGTCTGCTTTACCAGCTACTTAGATTTCTAGTAGCCTGAAAAGCGAACTGGTAGTGGGTATGGTCCTGGTGGCTATTTTAGATGCATTCTAGATAACAAAGGATAATTTCTTTTATTTGCTATACTGGTATAGTTGTATAATTCAGATAAGCATCATTTTGAAATAATTAACATGAGACATTAAGTAAAAATCTCATTTCTGGCAAACACCAGATTGTGTGGTCAATTAATAGTGAAATAGTAGCTCCTTTACATTTTTGAACGATGTCCTTCCTAAAACCCCAAAGACTGAAATACACTGGAGTATCTATTTCCACCTCAAAATGATGAACAACCAAGTTGGGTTCTTGCTATACCTGCTGGGTTCTTTCACTTGCTAAACCACCTAGTCTCACATTCAGTCTATTTAAGTTTCAGATTTGTGCTGCAGCTAAATCAACAACTATGTTAAAAGCCTTTGAGGTTGAAAATGGGAGCTTAAGAAGAGTCAAAGCCAAATGATAAACCAAGAGACCAGTTTTGCTTTTCATCTTGTTTCTCTAGCCAGTTAGACCAGTAACTCAGCTTTCAATATACTGTAAGCCAAACCAGAGGAATAAATGACTATTACTGTATACAGGCTTGATAAAGTATTTCCAAAGTATTAAAAAAAAAAAAAGTGGGGCAGCACTGTGCATTTGTTACAGATTGATGTGAAAAAGAAAGCTGTAGTACTGTAGCACTGTACGAATGACATTGATCTGTAATGGCCTGAATTCTGTCGATAAGCAAATGGTGGTTCTTCTAACATGAGGCTTTGAGTCAGTAAGCACTTTCAACAACAAAAGCTCTGTGGTGCATTTTAACACTTCTGTTTTTAGAATATGCAAGGAACATGGGGGTTCATTTATTCATTTTTTAATTAGTGAAAAAAAACTTTCAGAAGTGAAGGTTAGGATTTTTAGTGTGTTTTGTAATTTGAAGAAAAAAATGTGTTAAATTTTAATGATGTCATTGGAAAAATAAAGTTGAGATTTTATTTTATAGGAACACAGATATTTCATTTTAAAAAGCCATAATTTGCTACATGCCAAGAATAAGAAGAATCTTAAGTGAAAGTTTTATACAGCAAGGTTTTAAAACTAATTTACATTAGAAGTATGACTTGGAGTAATAGCTCTTCAGTTAATCAGAAATGAAGCTTTTTACATACAATTCTGGCCCATTTCAGATGTTCAGATGATACATTTTCTTTTTAGATTTATCTTCAAATAGTAGTTAGAACCACTAATGCTTCTAATCTATAAGTGATACCAAGAAAGCTATGTATAATAAATATATAAGTACAGTGTCAGTACAAACCTTGCTTCAATAAAATAAATAAATTTAAACACAAACTCAATCTACTTTTGCTTTTAAAAAATGGTTAATTTCCTTGTTAGGATGTCACAACTCAGTAGATATTAAATTAAATTATACATCATTCTAAACTGTGAAAACTAAAAACTGAAAATCTGAATATATAAGCAATAAACCAAAAAGACCATCTACATGTAAAAAGAAATTCTTAAAGAGTGCACTATGGTACACAATGTAGAAACTAAATTTAATTTCATTTTAATGATTCTTATAAGACATATATACACTTGCAATGTCCAAAAGCTTCCAATTCTCAGCCATAAAATTTATGGCCAAACAAGCTTACATGTTTTCAGACCACTGCGTCACTGCTCCCAGTTCTCTAAGTCAGGGGTGGGCAAACCCAGCCTGCCACTTGTGTTTGTATGAACACAAAGAATAGCTTTTACATTTTAAATGGTTGAAAAAAAGATTTGTGACATGAAAATTACATGAAATTAAGATTTCAGTGTCCATAAATAAAGTTTTATTGGAACACAGCCACATGCTTTCATGCATGTATTGTCTGTGGCTGCTTTTGCAAGACAATGGCAGAGTTGAGTGACAGAAACCAAATGGCCCCCAAAGCCTAACATTTACTGTCTTGCCCTTTCTAGATGAAGTTTGCTGACCCTTATTTTAATCAATTATTGAAGTTTAGCAATAGTTTTTCCATCTGTTGACATTTGTAGCAATGACAATCTCCTGGGCTTTTTCTGACTTTATTTATCAGTTAATTGGTTGACAGCTAGCTGGTGCCATTTTGCTTGTCCCCACCTGAACCGCACATCCTTTGTGAAGAAGGCTTCAGTTCAGAAATCAATTTCCAGTTTAAATCTAATGAAAATAAGGAAATTATATTTGTTTCCATCATGTTCATTCTTGACTTTAACTTCTTGCCAAAAGATCTTCACCTGTAAAGTTATGTACATAGGCTTGTTAGTATATATGAAATGAAGGAGTAGAAACATTTACAGTGCAGCAAGGGTTCAGGGTTTAAACGCACAGCTCTGGTGGCTGGGTTTGGGGGAAGGACTATTTCCTGTGAACTCAGAGGGTTAGAACATCATGTTCCTGGGAGGTGGAACATTAGGATATTTCTGCCCTAGAACACCAAAGTCTTTAAAAAGTTATATTAGTTGTTTTTTTTAACATCACAGTCAAACTGTCCATCTTTAAGAAAAGGTGGAATTCCTTCAACTGAGTATCTGTTAATTCAGATAGTAAATTAAATATTAATTAGTTTAGAAATTTTTAGATTATCATAAAGTAACCCTTGAAACTTTAGAGGTGATCATTTTGGAGTAATTAACATGAAACACTAATCACCCAATGATGCACCAATAGCTGTTTTTAAAGAGAACCCTTTCCAACTTGAAGCATAGCTGCTGAGGTCAACTGAATGCTTTTGAATAGCTACTTGCTATAGAAAAATAGAATCCAAAGATAATCATCTAAATCACCACCACCCTCCCTCATTCTCTTAAAATAAAAGCAATTAGTAATGTTCAGTATAGAAAGCTTACTATTTTTAAGTAAAATTTCTATTTTGAAATAATTTCAAACATACAGGAGTTACAAAAATAGTACATATCCTATATAGAGAACTCCAAAGTACCCTCACCATCCTAGATACCCAATTTTAACATTTTGCCACCTTTCCTTCCTTCTTCCCTTCCTCCTTCTCTACCTCCTTTCTTTCATCTATCATTTTTCTGAACATCTGAGAGCAGGTTTAACTTTTATTAAAATCAGGTTTAACTTTTGTGGTAATTTTTATTGGGATTGCATTAAATCTGTAAATCAGTCTGGGTAGGATAGGCATCTTAATGATGTTTAATAATAATTCCATGTACATTTCCTATGTATGAGGATATTCATTTACGCAATCATCTTAAGTTCAGTTATCAAGTTCAAGAAAGTTAACATTGATATAAAAGTTGCATTCTATATTCCAATTTTTTCTTATGTCCCAATAATATCCTTTTTGGTCTTTCATTCTCCATATTTAGATCTCATCCAGTATCATGTACCACATTTAATTGTCATTATTTCTTCAATTTCTCCCTTCTTCTCTCCCTCCCTTCCTTCTTGTGGAAACACATACACAACATAAATCTTTCCACCCCAAACCCTCCTAAGCATACTCTCACAACCATCCATTACTAGAACTTCCCCTTCACCCCAAAAACAAACCCTACATTCATTTTGTATTGACTCCCCACTGTCCCTGCCCTCCACTCCTTGTCACCTGTATTATACTGTCTCTCTAAATTGGCATATCCTCTGATATTTTCTTTTTAGTTACCATGGGGCTTAAATTTAACATCCTAAATCTATAACAATCTTGTTTGTTTTGATACCAACTTGACTTCAATAGCATACACAAACTATGTTCCTATAGGATCTCCATTCCCAACCTTTATGTAGTTCTTGCCACAAATTACATATTTATACATTATGAGTTCAAAACCATTGGTTTATTGCTACATTTTATGCATTTGCCTTTTAGACTCTATAGGAAGTGAAAAGTGGAATTACAAACAAAAAATACGATAGTACTGGCATTTGTATTTACCAATGTCATCTTTACCAGAGATCTTTATTTCTTCATATGGCTCCATTCAATAGTCTAGTGTCCATTCCTTTCAACCTGCAGAACTACTTTTAGCATTTCTTGTAGGGCTAGACCAGTGGTAATGAAGTCCTTCAGTTTTGTTTATCTGGGAGAGTTTTAATCTCTCCCTCATTTTTGAAAGACAGTTTTGCTGGCTATAAAATTTTTGGTTGACATTTTTTGCAGTCAGCACTTGACATATGTCTTCTCATTCCCTTCTTGCCTCCATGATTTCCAATGAGGTTCCCTTTTATGTGACAATGCCTCTCTCTTGTGGCTTTCAGAATTCTCTCTATGGCATTTGAAAATTTGATTGAATATGGTATGGTGTAGGTCTATTTGGGTTTAGCCTGTTTGGAGTTCATTGAGCATCTTGGTTGTATTTCATGTATTTCATTAAATTTGGGAAGTCTTCAGTCATTATTTCTTTGAATCTCCCTTCTGTCCCTTTCTCTCCTTTTTCTCCTTCTGGGACTCCCACAATGCATATAATTGTTACGCTTGCTGATGTCCCACAGGATTCTCAGGCTCTGTTTGCTTTTCTTGATTCTTTCTTCCTTCTGCTCCTCAGACTGGATGATTTAAATTTTCTTATCTCTAAGTTCACTGATTCCTTCTTCTGCCAGCTCCAATCTATTGTTGAACCGCTCTAGAGTTTTTAATTCTGTTGCCATGGTCTTTAGCTCTGTTTGGTTCCTTCACATAATTTCTAGCTCTCTACTGATATAGTCTATGTCTCTATTGTTTTCCTGACTTCCTTTAGTTCTTTCTTCATGTTTTCTTTTAGCCCTTTGAGCATAATTAGGACCATTTTCCTAAAGTCGTTGTCTGGAATGTCCCAGATCTCTTCTTCATTGGTGGTTCCTAATGCTTTAAGCTTCTCCTTTGCCTGGGCCATTGCTTCCTGTTTCTTTGTATGTTTTGTATTCTTCTGTTGAAATTTTAATATTTTAATGTGTAATTGCTGGAATTTAGACTCTGAGGCATCTGTTCCTTAAGCTTGTATCTAGCTAGTGTTATGAAAGTGCTTTGCTTGAATTCAGGCACTAACAACAACAAAAACAAAAAGGAATAAAAGAAAACCTCTTTCTTTTTTTTTTAAAGATTTATTTATTTATTTATCCCCCCCTTGCTGCTTGTGCTTGCTGTGTCCATTCGCTGTGTGTCTTCTCCGTGTCTGCTTATCTTCCCCTTGCTGTGAGGTCCCGCTGCATCAGCCCCTCGCACCGTGCGGGCCGGCCTGCCCTCACAAGGAGGCCCCGGGAAGCGAACCGGGGCCTCACACATGGTAAGCGGGGGCTCTATCGGTTGAGCCACACCCGCTTCCTGTTGTGAGGGCTTGCTGCATCAGCCCACTAGGCTGCGCAGGCTGGCCTGCCCTCACAAGGAGGCCCCGGGAAACGAACCGGGGCCTCCCATATGGTAAGCGGGGGCTCTATCGACTGAACCACTCCCGCTTCAGAAACCTCTTTCTTAGTCTGCAGATTAACTTGTGAGAGGGCTGTCCTTCAGAGATTATCCATACAATGAGTTTAAAAATAGCTGCAGGCCAAAGTGTAGGGGCCGCTTGGGTCTTTTTTGCTCATGTACATGGTCTTGTCTTGAGCATGTACATTTGGCCCTAGGAATTTCCCCATTTTCATGGATACAAATGTCTCCTCTTACAGTTTCCTTATGGTGCTGGGCATTGCACTTTATGTCCTACAGCCATTAATCCCTTGCCCCAGGCAGCCACCTGACTGTTCTTCCATGGCATCCTGTAGGAGAGCTCTGTGAGCCGCCTTCTATACACAGAGCAAGTTCTGGGTTGGCAAATCCCTTAGGCCACCACCAGAAAGAAAGGCTGAGATATACATGCTTCTAGTATGTGCCCAAGCATTACTCTGCTCCCTCTGAAACTAGAATCAGGGATCCACGTTGGGAGAGTAGGCTGGTACCATGCCAAGCTGGTGAGGGGGTGAGAGGGGTAGCTCGGGCATCAGGAATTCCTACTGCGTTTAAGTGGCCTTTTCTTGATTTGGCATGCCCTATTACTGCAATCTTTTAACTATTTTCTGGAGCTCTGAGAAAGATGTTTCTAAAAGTTCTTGCTGGTTGTTCAAAGCCTCTGCAGGGCAATGGAGCCCTGAAGCTTCTCACTCTGCCTTCTTGATCAGGGCTGATGCTAAGTTCTTGATATGGAAAACATTTAAAATTTTGATCAGTGTCTACATGGCATGCTTGCAGACCCATTATCATGGTGAATTATTTTCTGAAAGTTGGAGAGGCTCAACATCGGTGTTAGTCCTATAGCTCACTTGGCTGTTGGATAAGGCATTGATTGCCTCAGCAACACTGGGGCAGCAAAGACACTGGGGCAGTCTTGAACTGTTTTAGTTGGGATACTAGACATATTTCAACAGAAAATTGTGCTTAACCCTCTCAGAGTCTCATACAGCTCAAAACAAACAACACACACACACATACAAAACCTCATCACCTCTCTATCTCTCTATGCTTCCCCTGCTGTACATAGCTGCTATTCTGTTTCCATCTCTCTAGTATATTTGTATTTATATTTTGTAAAAACAGTCATATATACAATATCACCCAAATTTGTATTTTACATGAGGTTTCACTATATTATACAGTCCCATGTTACATTTTTTAGCTTTTCTTACAGTAAGATACATGATCTTAGACTTACCTTTCAACCACTGTCATACCCATATATTAGCTCTGCTAGTTACAAACAGCATGATATGCTTTCACCATTTTTATTTCTTTCCAAAGATTTACAAAAAACCTTTTTACCAATGCTGTACAGTTTAACCTTTAGCTTTCCATTCTCTACCCTCATTCTATTTTTGGGTGACCTATATTCTAGTTATTAACTCCATGTGTTTACATAATATATTTATTTCATAATAGCACAATCATACAGTATTTGTCCTTTTGTGTCTGGCTGGCTTACTCAACATAATACACTCCAGGTTTATCCATGTTGTTATATACTTCACGACTTCATTTCTTGCTGTATAATATTCCATTGTATGTATACAGCACAATTTGTTTATCCATTTGTTGGTTGATGGAGCTGCCACAGTTTTAAGATTTCTTTCTAATGAATCTTTTCATAAAGAACCTAAACAGCCTCGAATCTCCCAGAATGGTTTGATATACAGATGTTCTGGGGAGGTGGTTTCCTGTATTTGACCTTGCTTGTTGTTTTGGAAGAGCTCTGCAAGTGTGGTACAGGGCACCAAATATATTTAGAGTTGCTTCTTAAATGAAGAAACAAGGGTCTCGTGGTATTGGACTTTCTCTTGGGCTGTTATAAATCAAATTTGGCTCTGTCAAGAGGTATCAATGTATTCTTTAATTGTGAGCTTAGACAATTTTGCAGTTATATATAAGAAATTCCCAATTGTGATAAAGACAGGTGGTGAAGTTCTGCAGTATAAGCAGCAATGCCTTCACTGCGCTGTTGGTCTTTTGTGAATTTTAAATTTGAGAATTACAATGGGTACAGGTAAAAAGTGGGCTATAATTATCCTCTAAGTTCATTAAGAAACTGAGTAAAAGGCAGAAACCAATGTTTGGTTCCCTCACTTGCCTTTACTCTGGTTCCAGATAAATAATTTGCTTCATGAGAGAATATAATTTACTTTATATGCAAATACCAAACAGTAAGCTGACAACTGAAGCCCTAAATTTACCGCAGCTTCAAGATGGAGGCTGTTACATGATTCTGGTTTCTTTTTAACTAACCTTCACATCCTAGATGCAAGATTTTTTGTTTTTTTTTTTGATTGAGGCAGATCAGATTGTAGACGCTAAATCAAACCTAAATTAAAACAACATAAAACTGGGAGTCCAAAAGCAATAAAAGTGGAATGATACACAGCAGCCTATCAAGAATGTTCATGTTTTACCAATAATTAAGATAATTCTATGTCTGATAAAAGAAAGCTGTGTGGTACCTTGGATAAGTTGGTTGCCCTCTGGGGCATTAGTTTAGTCATTTACAAAATTATAGGGTTAAAAATTATAAATGCCCTTTTCCTGTTTTAAAGTACCACTCCTATCTGCTTTCGGAGGACTTCCTCCTTTTGGAAAAGACAACAGATAAACTATGCCTTACACAGTAGTTAAAGGTGAGCCCTGTTTCAGAACTGAGCAATGACTGTACCTGGGTGAGGCCTGCTGCCGTTGGTCACTGCCGATAGTCCAGTGCATCACTGGAGGACAAGCCATCCACAGGTTTCTCCTCCTTGTTATGGATGCTTTCTGAGGCTGAAAGCTGAGAAGGTGATGTGAGTCCTCGGGACTGTTTAGTTGACTTGGTGAGTTTCTTGAGTTCATTTGCAAAAGAAATGCCTTTTCTTTTATCTTCTCGGGATGCCTGTGGAAAAAAAGAGTCTTCCATTGGTATTAAGCTCAGTCACATGACACTACCTCAGAAAGAGCCCCTTTCCTCTTCCCTCTCTGGTTTCTAGAGCTTTGGAAAGAAGGGCTGAGGAGCTCCCCTCTCAGGATGGCTTATCCACAGAAGGAATACATTTCTTTTCACCCAGTGAAAAGAAGGTCAAACTCTTAACTAAATTCCTTGGCTTAGGAGATTTCTCCCAGATTTCATTACCTCCCAAATTTGATCACAATATGATTATGAATATCAAATAATTTGTGAAGAGAGGAAGATAACCTTAAACTTTACCTGGACCTGTTCCTTTAGCTTAAGGATGAATTTTCCTGCACCTTTCCACTTGCTTTGGGCTTGAAACACACACTCCTGATCCAAAAGGACGCGCTGGGAGGACTTTGGGGTAGAAGATTTCTTGTTGGTAGGGTCTTTCATCACCTCTTCCAAAAGCACATAGTCACTTGGATTGGGGTTGCTGAGGATGCTATAGGAGTATTTGGCTTTGCATAGGGTCTGAAAGATAAGTTATGATCATCTGAATAAGGACAGAGTATCTCCAATGCTTGCATTCATTCTAAATTAACTCTAAGGTGGAAAAAAATCAAGACTTTTAGTGATGAAAGGGCTCCTCCAGATCGTTCATCCAACTCCTCATTTTACATTTGTGTAGTTGTGGATTATAGCATACTTACCCACATTACCTCGTTTAGCTGCACAACCAGTCATGATTTAGGTATTATTATTATTCCCATTTTTCAGCTGAGGAAGATTAAGTTTATAGAGATTAAGAAGATTCCAGAGGATGCACAACTAATAAGTAACAGAATAAGGACTTGAACCAAAATTTCCTGCATGCCACAAGGCCGGTAAACATGAAGGTCACACAGCCTGCAAGTGGCAGAATCCTGACCCAGAGAGCCCCTCTGTCCCTCTAGGCTGTCTCTTCATCAGAGTCCTGAATGCTGAAGGAGTTTTTGAAGTTCTCTGTCTCACCTCTCATTTGATGCGAGAATGTCTTTCATTTATGCATTTACTCATTCATCAAAATATTTACTGAGGGCCTACTATGTGTCAGAACCTGTGCTATACCCTGGGGCGACAAAGGTTAACAAGAGACAAGGCTGGGCCCTCTTGGAGTTCTTTTTCTTTTCTTTTCTTTTTTTTTTTTTTTTA